>PVJN01009492.1:0-60694 GCA_004026805.1 Lasiurus borealis
CACTTGCATTACTATATCACACATTTGTTTTTCTAATAGCTTATTAACTATATTTCAATATCATCAGTATCCTTTGGAGTCCTAAGTATTTTGTATTATGGATTTACAAACATGATTCTGAGGAGTCTCGGGCTTCACCAGATTATCAATGAGGTCCACAGCATGAAAATGATCTTAACTCTATCTAGTCATCTGTTTGCCCAGACCCCATTATCATGAGCTATGCTTTCAGTCCTTTAGATAGTACAGTCACCATCCTCAGACACTCTTTTTTTTTTTCTGGAGTATTTTAGCACATGTATCAGTCAAGAGAATGTGAGTAGGCAGATCTTTGAGCAATGAATTGCTGACAACATGAGGAAGGGTATTTTACTTAAAATAATGTCAGTTGATAAAACATTGAATGGAATAGGGAAGCAAGGTGATGGACACTATCTCTACATTGAGAAATCTCTGAATCATAATCTACTAGTAATAACGGGTGATGTCATGACACTATGTCTCCTCTTCCATTTAGACAAATGTGATATTACTTTTCCTATTTCGGAGATAAGGCAATTATTGAACTAATGTAGATTGAGGGACAGCAATTTTAATTTAAAGGTTACCCGATCAAAAATATTTTGTTCAACTTTTTTTAGTGACAAATACCAAGCATATAGAAAAGTAGTGGGAAAGTAGAAAAATTAATACCCCAAAACCCATCCTCCTGTCCTCCAAATTTCCTAGATTGAACAATTAATTTAATACAACCATTTAAGCTTTTCCTTTTTTACTTTCCTACCTCCCTCATATCTGACTTTCCCTGACCTAGGAAATAACACACACACACACACACACACACACACACACACACACATTTTCCTTGTTTCAGTGTTTGCAAGTTAAGTTAGAAACATTTTTATATTTCATCCTAAATACTTTAGCATGCATCATCTGAGAATAGTGGCATGCTGTATATAATCATATTTGTTTTTTATGCTCAAGAAAATTAAAAATAATATTGTATTATTTCTTCATATTCTGCCCATATCCAAATTTCTCCATTGATTCAAAAATGTCTTCTGGGTTTTTGTTTTGTTTTGCTTTAGCTTTTTTATTGAAACAGCATCCTATCCTGTGTCATCCATTGCATTTGTTTTTGTAGGGGAGAAAAAAAACACAATACTTTTTTTTCCTCTACCATATAAGGTTTAGTTTCAGAGACTATATGTTAGACTGATAGAAAACACGTTAATAAGAGAACAAGCATAAACATTTTATTTGATGTTCATATCTTTGTGTGGCATGAGGGACTTCATACAATAGAAGTAAAAACCCCAAAGAGCTTATACTAATATACCATTTAAACAAAGAACAGGTTTGGTTTTCTTTTTTTTTTTTAAGTAGAAAAGTAAATATTTATTTATAATGAGAAAATAACAGGAAATCACAATGTTATCAAAGCTGACAAATAACAAAATCTGGAAAAAAGCATTAAGCTTTCATTAATTAAAATATTTATAGGATGTTTTTCCCGCATTTTTTACCACATTGTCTTTGATGACTTTTCCATATGAACTCTATGTTGTAGTACTATATTCTATAGAGAAAAAAAGAAGAAAAATATACTTTCTTCTAGTGTGATTGGATAAAATCTAATTGGTATAATTGATAAGTTTATTTTCATGGTTTTGTTTTCATATTTATTGTTGAAACTATTACCTTTGCCCCCGATTGATCCCTTCTAGGCTGCTTGCATCTCCTGCTTCAGGCCTTCACCACCCTATTGTCTGTGTCCATGGGTTATGTACGCAGTGGTACCTCGAGATACGAGTACTCTAACATACGAGATTTTTGAGATACAAGCCATCGAGCGAGCGATTTTTGCTTTGAAATATGAGCAACATTTGAGATAGGAGTAATTGCGAGGATCGGCCAGCTGCACACGACCCACCAGTTACCTCGAATCGAGCATCTCATAGTTTCCCAAGCCTCAAGGTTATGAAACAAATTAAACTCGTATCTCGAGGTACCACCATATATGCATACAAGATCTTTGGTTAATTTCTTCCCACCCACCCTCCTCCACTTCCCTCTGAGATTCTACAGTCTTTTTTATGCTTCTACTAGAGGCTCAGTGCATGAAATTTGTGCACTGGAGGGCTGTCTCTCAGCCCAGCCTGCACCCTCTCCAATCTCGAACCCCTTGGGGGAAGTCTGATTGCTGGGTTAGGCCCTAAACTGGCAGTCAGACTTCCATCTCACAATCTAGGACTGCTGGATCCCAACCGCTCACCTGCCTGCCAGTCTGATCACTCCCTAACCACTCCCATGCCAGCCTAATTGATGCCTAACTGATTCCCTGCCAGCCCAATTGCCCCCCAACTTTACTCCTCTGCTGGCCTGGTAACCTCCACTGTACTCCTCTGCAGGCTTGGTTGCCCACAACTATTCTCACCTGCCAGCCGTCTTGTGGTGGCCAACTTTGACCACATGGGGGTGGCCATCTTGTGTGACCATGTGAAGGTCAATTTGTATATTACCTCTTTATTCTATAGTATATCTCTAGACCTATGTTGTTCATCAGTTGGTTTTCTAAGGGTGATATATGGTGGGGAGGTAAATGCAGTGTATGTGGAAACTAGTGGAAGATAAGGAATATTTCAGGCAGGGTTTTTTTGTTATTATTTTCAGTAAGGTTTCTTTATGCAGATTCAAGGTGATGCTGTCCTGTTGCAGGAAAGGAGAGAAGGGATTACTTTTAGGCAGAAACAGAGAGTAGTAGTTTTTCCTATGCCTGCTATTTCTCAGTTGCCTTCAGCCCAAAATAATCCTTATGATAAAGTAGCATATGTTGAGGTGGCAATTCCTGATACCCTCCAGCTATTGTACTTCCTCAGGATCTTTTATTCTAAAACAGCTCTAACAACTTTTACTTTTTACTCATGCTGGTTTTTGAAAGAGACCAGTACAATATCCTAAAAAAAAATAATCTCACCTTTCTGGATCTGTCTTATTTTTTTTTTTCTTCCCTGATATAATTTAACTTGTTCTCTATACTCT
Organism: Lasiurus borealis; assembly: GCA_004026805.1. Taxonomy (NCBI): domain Eukaryota; kingdom Metazoa; phylum Chordata; class Mammalia; order Chiroptera; family Vespertilionidae; genus Lasiurus; species Lasiurus borealis. The sequence continues at coordinate 3,046 of PVJN01009492.1, forward strand.
ACATTTCTTATAAACTGAAAGTTGGGTCTACATGAGACTTGAAAAATTCAAGTAAAATTTTTTTGGCAGGATACTTTATAGAGGATGCTATGTGTACCCTGTCACATCCAGAGATGCATAATATTAGGTAGTTCCACTTTAAATGCTGCCAAGTTTGATCAATTAGTTAGGGGTGACTATCTGATCTTGAATTTAAAGTAACATTTTTTTTTCTTTGAAATAAGTAAGTCATCTCATGGCTTTAATATCCATTGGTGATCCTTATCTATCGCACTTATTGCTTTGGGGGTTGCAAAATAGTAAGTTTCCTTATTCTGATATGGTCCTACAAATTTATTTCTTCATGCACGCACACACACACACACACACACACACACACACACACACACGATAATGTTTCTTTTTTTCCTCTCTTTGATTTCAGTATGAACTTATTTGTTCTAATTTATTCAATATGTTTTAATGAATTATAGTTATTAATCTTGTTGATGCTCACCTTTACCAAATTTGACCAGTGGCACTTCCTATTTTAATGTCCCAGGTTCATACTTCTCCTGCCCCAAATTTGGAACCAATAATTTCTCCAAGGGCCTTTGGTTTCTTTGGATGGGAATGGTATATAGAAACTGAGATGGGGGTTCTCAAAAGAACACTGCCACCTTTCTTTGCAAGCATTCCAATGGGAAAAAAATGTTTTCACATTACTTACATAAGAAAGTAAAAATATCTTTCATATACATTCAAGTTCACAGTAAAACTAGACATTTAAAAGCCCATGTGTGTAAGACTTCATGTAAAATCTGTAAGGTTTTTTAATATATTTTTATTGATTTCAGGGAGAGGGAGAGAGAGAAACATCAATGATAAGCGGGAATAATTGATCAGCTGCCTTCTGCATGCCCCGCAATGGATTGAGCCTACAATCTGGACATGTGCCCAGACAGGGAATTGAACCATGACCTCCCGGTTAGTAGGCCAATGGTCAACCACTGAGCCAGTCAGGCAAAATCAGTAACTTCTTATTCATTTCAATGCCTCTACTTCTGAATTTTTGAACCAAAGTTTATCTGTATATAATGGATGCTAGCTTGCCGAGCAAATGAATGGTGTAAATAACCTAATGGGATGCATTCCTAAAAGGACTTAAGAGAAGAAATTGTTTTTTAAAAACCTTAGCTCATTGTTTGCATGCAAATGGAGGTTGATAATTAGAAATGAGCCTTATCTAATTCATTGAAGGAGGCCTAGTAGGGCCTCTTCTTGAACAATCTACATTAGCAATTCATATTACTCTATGCACTCTTTGTAAGACAACAGTTTCCTCTTGTCATCTTTAATTTTGGCTCCTCACTAATTCCGATTCCCCTAACAAAATTGTCATCACCGTAGCACCTCTATTTTATACAAAATGGAAACAAAAAACTGCGATGTAATTCAGAAAGCTCTTCACAGTGTGCGCCATCTTTTAAAATGTACCCAGCATATCCAAGTAAATCAGTGCTAAAGCCTTCGCACACATTCAGAGTGCCTTTAGAATCTTTCCAGCCCGAACACCAGTCTACTCGCTCTGTACTTGAACTTCCCTAGTTTCTCACCTCAGGTTTTGTTTTACCCTGGCTCTCTCTTCACTAAGACCTGAGTTTGCCCACTGAGTGCCCACAAGCTGAATCCATCTTGGAAAGCATGTGATGTTTTTTACTTAGGTACTGTCTTAAAATAATTGGCAGAGTTTAAAAATTGAGAGGCTGTTAGGGTCGCTGAAGAAGGGATGCGCAAGGCCAAAGTGGTAAGGGATTGTAAATTTATTAGGTCATCTGGGTACCAGATGGGCTGAGCCCCAAAATGGTGCCAACACCCCAAAGATGGAGAGTCAGAGGTTTTTTTTTTTTTTTAAAGGATTCTAGGTGGGCTTTTTCTGGCCAGAGAATTCTTCGTCCAGGTCCATATTCTGGAAACGTCTGGAGGGGAGAGATAATGGTCTTAGCGAGTGGAAGGTGGTCTAAGCAAATGGAATATCCATTGTGAAGTGGCCTAAAGGTCAGTTCCCAGCAGACAGTGTATCTATTCAATTATTGGATCAGACCTAACAGAGGTTTCATATTTAAAAAAAAAATATATGTAGTTCTGTCTCCTTTTGAAAACTTAGATCTGCCTACTAGGCACTCATTCTCACATTCTTTCAAGGCATCATCAGCTACAGCTGAGTAACAGATGTTTTAGACTCTTGCTACTCAAAGTGTTGTCTCTGGACCAATGCACAGACATCACCTGGGAGTGACTGAGAAATGCACATCTAATAAATCATAGTCAGCATTCCAACAAGACTCCCCAGTGATTCATGTGCACATTAGAGTTTGAGAAGCACAGGCGTGGGCAAGCAAGCTTTCTTTTCAGTTTGACACACCTGTTCCAACCTCAGTCATTTGTATTGATTTTTTTCCCATAGAGCAGACATTTGACTTTATAATATTTAATATAGACCCTTGTATAAGATGATGGTAATGGTGGTGGTGAAAGCACCTTACTATTACTAGGCAGAATTGCAAGTGCTTGATATAGCTCATATGATCTTCATGACAAATCTATTCTTATTTTAATTTTTACAGTAGGAAAATTGGGGCATAGACTGCTTAAGTTCTTTGCCCAAGATCAAATGAATAGCAAGTGTTTCAACCAGGATGTTAACCCAAATAGCCTGACTTCAGTGTTCTTACTCTAGATAGAATTTTGCATTACTTATCTTACCTTTGATCTTTAGTATTCTATACACTTCCAGTTTCTGCCCAGAAACCTTTCACTTAGCAATCCCATGTTTGGTAGAAAGGGAATAGGGCATAGACTATATCTTGACCCGTCTTTCCAACCATAATATACTCTGAGCTATCTTTCCAGTCATGTTACCTGTCATTTGCACTATTTCAGCTTGTATCTCAAGCATAAAGTGACTTGAAGTTTTCAGTCCTCCAGCGTTTGTAAAAACTACTTTTTGAAGTTGGATTGCCTTCTCCCTTATTTTTTTCTCAAAATCCTACCCATCCTCCAAAACCAACCTAATTGCTATTTTCTCAATGACTGATACCTGGCCTTTTTATGTAGAAGTTTCTTAAGTTCTTCTTGCTTATTTTTAGAATATTCATATAACACTTTATAGTTCTATCATGTATCATACCTACATATGTTTTATTTTCTCCAGCAAGAGTGAAAGTGTTGCCCAGCCAGTGTTATTTGGTGGTTGAGTGTCAACCCATAAATCAGGAGGTCAAGGTTTGATTCCTGGTCACAGCACATGCTTGGGTTGTGGGCTCAATCCCCAAATGGGGACGCACAAGAGGCAGCTGATCAATGATTCTCTCTCATCATTGATGTTTCTATCTCTTTCCTCCTTTCCCTTCCTCTCTTTGAAGTCAATAAAAACATATTTAAAAAGAGTAAAATCTTTATGAGAGGGGGAAAGGCAATATCTTATTCTCATCTCTAGAAACCCCACAATACTTAGTAGAAAATCACATTGTAGATGACCAAAAAGTATTTTCTTAATTTGAATAGTAAATTTTTTTTTCACATTAAATTAAACTAAATATTTACATTTTTATACTTGACATTGTTACATAGGTAAAAGGATATCTACAGAGCCAGAAACATTTTTACTTTATCTTTATTATTGAAAGTATTACAAAAGCCCCATTTTGACCATTGATCTCCTCCTCTCCACTCCCACCCCTTCCCTAGGCCTTTATCACATTATTGTCTATGTCCGTGGATTATGCATATATGCATCTAATAGCCCAAACTATTTTTTAAATGTTTTTGTAATATTATCACATTTCTAGGGGTATGCTTTTTAGTTGTAGAAATTCTAATCTTAAAACATAGAAAAGGTTGGTTTAATAATTCATATTTAGGTATTTTCCAGAATTTAATACTCTCAAAAGATAAATGGCTTAAATTTCCATAACTATTTACACCAAAAAGAAGCTCTTTGAATTAAACATGTATACACTTGTTTACCTCGGGTTTATTGTATCACAATAAATTCTAAGTGAATGGAGTAGGAATTAATCTTGAAATTAGGTATTTTAACCTCATCCAACTTAAAACCACAAGATGTTTTAGACATTATCTATGTCATCAAAGAACTATTTGTTAGATTGATCAGAGAGGATCATACAGATATTATTTTCCACAGGTGTCTGTAGAAAAGCGGGTCTCTCCACATCTGTTCTCTGAGGACTCTTGAAAAGCTTTCAAGGTCATTCATAATTCTTCATCAAAAGACTATAAAAAATTAGCTTCTTAGTTAATTTTTTATGTCATAGTTTATTCTTTGAAACTTGGGAAGTTGTAATGAATTTGACTGACTGGAGCCAAACATGCTGCCACATTTGCTGGTACTGACAATATCACTATCTATAGATATACAGTGAATGCACTTCATTCATAGTCATCCGTTATCTTATATGGGCCTGGGTAAGTAGGAGTTAAAGAGAGTGTCTTAGGGAGGATGAGCTCTTAAGATTGGGCTTGAAGGATGGCATGAGTCAAATGAAAAAGCACGAGCATGCCACAGAGAGAAAGTGACATGAGCAAAATCAATGAAACAAGAAAGAGTGGTCTACATTGAAGGACTACATGGAGTGCAGTGTAGAGAAAGTCCTCCTAAATCTCCATTTACTTTTAATCATCTAATTATCCTCACCTCTTTATTCATACGAGAGGCCCAGTGCAGGAAATTCATGCATGGGGAGGAGGTGTCCCCTCAGCCCAGCCTGCACCCTCTCCAATCCGGGACATCCCTCTCACAATCTGGGACCACTGGCTCCTAACCGCTCTCCTGCCTGCCTACCTGATCACCCCTAACTGACCCCCAGCACTCTAATCACCCCTAATCACCACTGCCTTGCAGCCTGGTCACTCCCAACTGCCCCCCCCCTTGCCTACTGGCCTGGTTGCTCCTAACTGCCCCCCTTGCTGACCTGGTCGCCCCACACAGCCTGCTGGTCAGTCCTTTGATCGTCCCTCACTAACTCTACTGCTAGCCTAGTCGCCCTATGCATCCTGCTAGTCAGTCCATTGGTTGTTCCTCACTAACCCCCCTGCCTGCCTGGTCACCCCACACAGCTGCTGTTTGGTTGTTACTGTTATTGTTTGGTTATCCTGTCTGGTCTTGAGGGCCCTGGATTTATATATACTATTAGGATACAAAACCAGCTGCCCAATTCCTGATCCAGACTGAATGCTGGGTACTAGTTTTCTATAGATAGATTTTACCTGTAGAAAGTTTTTCACGTAGCTTTTCTGGAACCATATCCCTTTCCTCCCACCATTTGAGCATATGGTTTCCAAGAATCAACATTATGTTGTTCCCAACCTGTTTATGCAAATTATTCTTGTTTTGTTGTAATTTTTATTTAATTAAATATTACATAAACTAATAATTTAGAATGAAGAGAGTTTTTATTTCTATGAAAAGTAAGTAGAATGCTTTAGGAGACTTGACAAAGGTGATTAGTAAAAAAAAACCAAAAAACAAAAAACAAACAAACAAAACACACACAAAGCTATACAATTACATACAGATGAGGCAGTTAGTCAAGATTAGGGATAGAAATCATAAAAATCTGGTAAGATTTTACATTTAGATTATTTGTAATGTCTCTAAATTTTACTCTGCTTTAAATAAACCAAAAGTGAAGTCATAGATGAAGAGATAATAAAAGGTAGGAGTGTTTTGTATAAGAAAGAATGCATCAAACTTCAGTCAGTGGATCCTTACACCAGTAAAAGTCTTGTACTCTGTACCAAATAAGTTGTGAATTAATGGCCATTTGTACACTTTTAGAGAAAATAAAATGTTTAAATGTGTATAAATGACTTTATACAAGCAATCCTCCTAATTTAACAATATTTTTTCTGAAAACTACCTATCTACTCATCCTAATCAAGTTTATTGTTAGAATTGCAAACCATCATACTACTAAAGAGGAACACAACATCCACAAGGTTAATAGACCATCTTTGTCCACAAAGGAAAACACGAAGTCCTAAATAAAAATGTGTTGATCACTTTATTGATTTTTTTCCTTGGCTTTAGTATAACTAAAGGATAGCTTAGTATCCTTTATGTGTCCTAGACTATGCTCGTGTTCCCTTTAACAAATCTCTTCTGTTTGACTAATTCTGAATTGTCATAGTCTGGCCATTAATATAAATCTGAAGTTATAATAATGTGCTTTCTCCCCACATCAGTTAATTTAAAATATTTTATCTGCTTTTCTTTACTATGATAAAGATGTTGTTTAATCCTTTCTAAAATAGAAAACACTATATTTGTGTGAGCTGCTGATGTAATAATGATTCACTTACTATTATGATGTTGAACATATAATAATCTCCTCATTTTGGGCAGAAGGCTTTATGTTTTGTTTCACAGGAACCTTGCCCCACTTACTTATTCTCTCTCTCCAGAATGCACATGAGCACAAGTATCTCTTCACCCTTTCACTACCGGTTTTCTATTCTTAACCCAGTAAACATTTGCAGCTCTTAATTTTTAAAATATATTTTTATTGATTTCAGAGAGGAAGGGAGAGAGAGGGAGAGATAAAAACATCAATGATGAGAGAGAATCATTGATCACCTACCTCCTGCTTGCCCCTCCACTGGGGATAGAGCCACAACCAGGGCATGTGTCCTGACCCGGAATCAAACCATGACCTCCTGGTTCATAGGTCGACACTCAACCACTGAACCATGAAGGTCAGGCTGCAGCTTTCATTTAAAAAATAAAGTATAAATTCCCCTGATATAATGTGCTCCACCGTACATGTCGGTTTTTAGCTGTGAATAACATAAACCAGTTCTGCTTAATATAAACAGAAATCAACTGTGTGAGAAGTGTAAAGACCCATTTCCATTCCGAAATAAAAGACTAGAATAGCAGTTCAAAAATGGGCAGGCTGGGAGGGCGGGGGAGGGGGGGCAATGGAGAGATATGTATAAAAAATTAATTTAAAAAATGGGCCGGAACCAAGGGAGAGGCTCAGATCCAGGAACTAAAGTCCTCATCAAACCCTGTATCTGCATGCTGCCATGGACTACTCCACCATGCAGGTGGGCGGTGAAGAATGCCACTGCTACTAGAAATAATTCTAAATGGCCCCTCTCATTTCTTTGTCACTCATTCCAGGTTCGGTAACTAAACTTCTGCCATAAGATCCCATACTGATCTTGGGAACCCCCCAATATGAATATGGAGAATATTCAGATTCTGAGCAGCCACATTTGAGAAAACTCTCTTACTTCCCTTTCCCAGTAATTATCCCTATTTGACTCTTTTCTTAGTCACTACATATTCTCTCTTATCTTTCTCTTCTTTTATGCTCTTGGACCCTGCCACTGCTCTGATAATCACCTTTGCCAAGGCCATCAATGATCTCCTGTAATTACAGCCACTGGACACACCTTAGTCTTACTGTATGCCACTTGGCATTAACTGTCCACTTTCTATCTTAGCACATTGTCCTACCTTGTGTCCCATGTCATTAATTTCACCCGATGCTATTCTTACCTTTATGCATAATTTATTTCTCTTTTTATTGCACTCCTTCTTTCACATGTTCCTTAAATCCCGATGTTTCTGAGGGACCTTCCCTCAACCCTATCCTCTTTTCATTCTGTATACTTTTTCTGGTTGTTATCCATAGCCACAGATGTTAGTTCTCACTCTGTCAATTAGAATCAAGTTCATAGAGGTAAACAAACAAACAGAAATACAGCAACTAAAACAAGATGGAAATGCAGCCATCTGTCATGCAAAAGGAATATGCGACTAGGTAGGGTAATATTATTACTCTATTAAGTTGGAGACTCAGGTTTCTTCTGTCTCAGAAAGTTGCCATCCTTTAGTATGGCCCTTACCCTCATGATCCATGATGACTCTTAGCACTCCAACTATCACATTTGCTTTTCAGACTGCTATATTTGGAAGTGGAGAAATTGAGAATATCTTTATTCTTTAAAGGTGACTGCATGCGAAGTTCAAATAATACCTTTGCTTGCATCTCATTGAGCATAATTGATTTTCATAATCATGCCAACCTGTGATAGACATTAGAGAATATAGTCTCTGAGCCAGATATAGACATCTGGCTATGGTTACAGAAAGGAAGAGAAGGATGGATCATAGAGTATGCAAATATGTAGTCTCTGAAACAAATCACCTATTTCAGTTTAGACCCAAAATATAATCTTCAGTCTAATGTAAAGCTCCAGATTAGACCTACATATCTATTCTCCAATGGAACATCTCCTCTTTTATGTCTGGAAGCCACCGCAAAATCAGTACATCCAATACTGAATACATTCTATTCCTCCACAAAATCTATGAGTGATATCACTATCTGTTCACTTGTTCGAGCTAGAAACTTAAAAGTTACAATATTTAATATTGACACTAAGTTTTTTGTGCTTATTCTATGACATAATCTTTGTTATGAGTTTACAAATGGTTTCTCCCTTAATCATTACAACTCAATTTATAATGTCCATCCTTTCACCTGACTCCATGAGATGGTAAGCAAAGGATGGTAGTATTCTCATATCCATTTTATAAATTATCAAATTACTCAGAAAGATAAAGATATTTGACCAAGGCTAATAAAAGTTATAAAAGGACCAGGAACTAAAAGTCAGTGATTCTGACCACAGATCTGTGCCTTTTCCATCCTATATAATTAAAGATTAAAATGCAAATTGACCCTATGGTGGAATGGCCAGTCACTATGACACACACTAACCACCAGGGGGCAGACACTCAATGCAGGAGCTTCTCCCTGGTGGCCACAAGCTGAACTGAGGGCTGCAAGCAAAGTGGCAGTGGTGGAAGAATCTCCTGTCTCTGTGGTAGCACTAAGCTGTCTTATTGCAGCTTAGGTCTGCTCCCTGTCAGTCAGACATCCTCTGAGGGCTCCTGGGCTGCCAGAGGGATGTCTGACTGCCAGCTTAGGCTCAATCCCCAGGGGAGCAGGCCTAGCTGTCAGGTGGACATCCCCTAAAGTGTCCTGGACTGTGAGAGGGCACAGGCCAGGCTGAGGGACCCAAACTCCCAAGTGTATGAATTTTCATGCACTGGGCCTCTAGTTATGATCATATTTGTCTATGTGAACAAAACAGCTAATAAGGATAAACAGGGATGAGACAAATTAACATGGGAGTGTTCCCTTCTAGTTTTACCACCTCTTCCTCAGCTAACAAAAGAGACTCAAACCTGTATCTTCTCAGATTTGTGCTTCCTCCAATATCTAAAGATAATAGTATCTTTGATGTAATTAAGACTTTTTAATGATGTTAAATTTGAAAAATATGTAAAGAAAGAAGACTAGAGAAGACTATGTAAAGGGAAAGTAACAAGAGAGGCAGAATTGATCTATAATTAAAGAGGACAGGGGAATCCTTGAATGTGGATATGGTTTGTGGAGGGTTTCAGAAGTTGAAAGATTCTGAAGCAATTGATGGATAGATACAAAAGAAATGGAGTTTCTGGGATGTTTTTTAGCCTTCAAATTGGTGCCCTTCATTGATAAAGAAATATGAATTAAGATTAGAATTATTTTTCAATGATCTTTGGTTGATAGAATGGGTTTCTGTGAATATATAACTGTGTGAAGAATATGGGTCATGAGGAGCCCTACATTTTATTAGGATTACATGTGAAAATCAAACTCTACCTTTATGAACTAAGGTAATGATATTTTAATTGATCAGATCTATCCATGACAAAAATAGCTTGCTTCACCTACTGGTTTATTTGGTATTTTCTTGTCAATTAACTGTTCACTGGACAATGGAAAGTAAAAGTTAATTAGAGTTCGGGTTGGCAAATTAAATAGACCTGCTAACTAAATGCTGAGCAATAATCACCTGTGTTCTCACTTACGTTGATTACCTTTGGAAGTAAATAGCGTGGCACTTTTGTGTTTATATTTCTTATATTGCTCTTTTATTTAGAAAGCTACTTAAATTATGTGAGCCTCACTGTGCAAAACAGTATGGAGTTTCCTCAAAAAATTTAGGATGGAATTCAAGTTTGATCCAGTAATTCCACTTCTAGGAATATATCTCAATAAATCAGAAATACCAATCTAAAAGTATATATGTTCCCAGATAGTCATAGCAGCACAATTTAAAATAGCTAGGATTTGTAAACAGTTTACATGCCCATCAGCAGATGAGTAGATTAAAAAACAGTGATACATCTACACAATAGAATACTACTCTGCCATAAAAAAGAAACAACTCTTAACATTTGCAACAGCATGGATAGACCTGGAAAGCATTATGCTAAGAGAAATAAACCAGTTGGAGAAAGAGAAATATCACTCACTTGTGGAATATAATGAACAAAAGTAGATCCAGGGACACAGAAGCATCAAACAGACTGTCAAACTTCAGAGCAAAGGGAAGACAGGGGAAGATGGAAGGCGGGGGTCGGGGCTGCGGGAGAGGTGTGGTGTAAGAGATCAATCAAAGGACTTGTATGTATGCATATAAGCAAAACCAATGGAAAAAGAGAGTAGCAGATGAGGGAATGTGTTGGAGGTGGTAGGAGTGGCTGGGAAGAGGTCAATGAGGGGAAAAGGAGATATATGTACTATTTTAAACAGTAAAGAATTTAAATTTTAAAAAGTAAGGATAATAACACATATGTTGTAGGATTGTTAGAAGGGTTAGAAATATAGGTAGTCTTTAGCTTATGTCGGAGATCCGTTCTTACTACATGAAGTAACTCGATTTTTGCTATAAATCAGAACCCACCTACATAAGCTCCTAAGTCACTCACGTAGAGCACATACACAGCAGTAATGAAATGAAATAGTAAAAAAAAAAAAAATTAAAAGAAAGGTAATTCCTGACCTTTACTTGTGGTAAATAAAAAATAAAAAAACATAAAGCCCATATGTGCATATGTCAAAATGACAGAACGTTTTGTTTTGTTTTGTTTTTAAATACTGTAAATGGAAGGTGGTGATTAACCACAAGACAAGGTAAGTTGAGTCCAGAGTAACATGAGGACTGCGGGTGATGTAAATAAATTGTCTAGCCCTGTGCCTAGCACATGAGTGGGTATTAGAAATTAGTCTCTGCATATTAATGTTTCTCTCTCTTTCTCCCTCTCGCTTCCCCCCTCTCTAAAAAAAATCAATAAAATTCTTTAAAACATCCCTAGCTAGTTTGGCTCAGTGGATAGAGCTTCAGCCTGAGGACTGAAAGGTCCCGGGTTCAATTCCTGTCAAGGGCACATGATGTAGGAGGCATCCAATCAATAATTCTCTCTCATCATTGATCTTTCTCTCCCTCTTCCTTCTTCTCTGAAATCAATAAAAATATATTTTTAAAAAATCTTTAAATAATAAGTCTCTGATAATAGAACTTACTGGACAAAATATTGTATGACTCTGGAAATCAACCAAAGGCATATACCTAATTGGAAAGTGGTTATATATGGAAAACTGTTGAACTTTGAATAAGAACATTGGAGGACTGTTTTTTCCCCCTGGGGGTGTTGTCATACCCTCCAATTGGTCAAAATACTGGTGATATCAACATAGTGTAAACATAAGAAAACAAGCAGCTTCACTTCCAGAATGGCTGACTTTATTAAGAGACAAAAATGTCATATTCCATACACAGAAGTGTTAGTGATAGTAGAGATCTAAGTGGCAAATTAATGGCCAACTAGCAACTCAGCTGGCCTAAAGTTCCTGTCTTGGTTGGGTCAAATACTTAACAAGAAGACTAGCTGGAAATTTGATTTATCAGGGATATACAAGAAATGAGAACTTTGTAAAGGGCTTGGACAAGGTCTCCATATAATTGCTGTAGGATGACTTAAAAATGGCCTGAACTTTGAATATATTCTTTAACACATGTACAGATCTGTTATCAGAACTTGGAAATCTTACTGACTCCAGGTATTTGAACATAACTGCTAACCAATTATTTCCTAATGACAGCTGAGCTATGCTGACCTGTAAGAAACTAGGTAGACTTAAAAACAAAGAAACAAACAAACAAAAACAAAGAAGGGATATTAGCACTCATGCACTGTGAGGAAACAATTCAGACATATTGTTTAGGCAAGTTAAAACATCCCTAACAGCAATCCTGAAGTGTGGAGGGAAATAAGAATTTGGAGCTACTTCAATATAATAATTAAAATGTTGTTTTCTAGAAAAACATATACCTCCAAAGAAAAATGAAACTGTGACCCGCACTCAGGGGAAGAAGCAGGGAAAGAAATTGACTCTGAGTCAGATGTTAGATTTATCTGGCAGAGACATCAAAGCTCCTATTTTAAATACCTTCAAGAACTAAAGAATACCATTGTTAAATAATTAAAGGAAAGTATGATGACAATGACAATAAATCAAGACTATCAACAGAGATACACATTATTAAGAAAACAAATGAAAATTCTGGAATGAAAAGTACCATAATTGAAATGAAAAGGGCACTCAAGTGGCTCAAAACAGATTTTTAATGGCAAAAGAAAGCATCAGTAAACTTGAGGATAAATAGAAACAGAACAATCTGAAGAACAAAGAGAAAAATGAATTAAAAAAAATTAACAAACTCAGACCCTGATGGAAAATATTGAGTGTATTAATGTAGGTGTTATAAGAGTCTCAGAAAGAAAAGAAAGAGATAGGAGCATAAAAATTACTTAAGGGAATATGGTCAAACACATCACAAATAGCCTAACGCTCAACAAATTCCAAACAGAATAAACTCAAATCGATGCCTAAAAACATCAGTCAAACTATTGAAATGCAACCATAAATTGAATATTCTTGAAAACAGCCAAAAAAATACTTATCTTATACAGGAGAACATAATTTTTTAATATATTTTATTGATTTTATTTTTATTTTATTTTTTTACAGAGAAGAAGGAAGAGAGATAGAGACTTAGAAACATTGGTGAGAGAGAAATATCGAACAGCTGCCTCTTGCACACCCCCTACTGGGGATGTGCCTACAATCAAGGCACATGCCCTTGACAGGAATCCAATCTGGGACCCTTCAATCCCAAGGTCAACACTCTATCCACTGAGCCAAACCGGTTTCGGAGGGAACATAATTTGATTAGCAGCTAACTTCTCATTAATGACATACTCAACGTGCTGGAAAAAAAAATAAACTGCCAACCAAAATTCTAGATAAAGTAAAACTATCATTACAAAATGAAAGTAAATAAAGACTTTCTTTAACAAGAATCAGAATATTTCTTGCTAGCTGGCCTAACTTAAAGCAAAAACTAGAGGAACTCCTTCAGGCCAAACGAAATGACATCATTCAGTTACTCAAATCTAAATGAATAAATAAAAATCAATAGCATTAGTAAATATTTAGGTAAATATAAGAGATTGTACAAATACAGATATATTTTAACTTCCTTAAGACATATAATTGCATAAAAATAATAATTATAAAACTGTATTTTTGTGTATAACATATATACAGGGTGTCCTAAAAAATATTTACACATTTTAACAGCTGATAGCTCAATTTTGAAAATGAAATATATTTTAATAAACATTGCCTTAATTCAATGGGTGTGTATACATTTTGGGGGACATGCAATAGACATAATTAATATGAAGATAATAGCACAAAGGAGAAAGGAAAATGGAGCTTATCAGAGCAAAGTTACCATATTTTACTAGAATTAAATTAGGGTATTTCCAGCTTTATTGAAGTATGACTGACAAATGAATTGTGCATATTTAATATATACAGTGTGGTATTTTGATATAAGTATACCTTGTGTAATTATTACTACAATCAAGTCAATTAACATGTCCATCACCTCACATAGGTACTATTTTTATACATGTGGCAAGAACATTTAAGATCTATTTTATTATAAATGTCAAGTGTATAATCATTAACTACTAGAGGTCTGGTGCACAAAACTCATGCACAGAGGGCAGACCTTCAGCCTGGCCTGCACCCTCTTACAATCTGGGACCACTGGCTCCTAAGCACTTGCCTGCCTGCCTGATCTCCCCTAATTGCTCGCCTGACTGAATGATCAACCCTAACCACCTCTGCCTCATTCCCCGCCACTGCAGCTTCATCCAGAATGATGTCTGGAAGGTGTTTAGCTGTCCGGTCTAATTAGCATGTTATGCTTTTATTATTATAGATAGTCACCATGCTGTACATTAAATATCTAGATGTATTCATCTTATAAATTAAATTTTGTACTCTATTATCAACATCTCTCCAATTCCCTCACGCATCTCCCAGTTCCTGGCAACCATCATTTTCTTTCTGATTCTCTGAGTTCAACTTTTTCTTTTTAGACACCACATATCAGTGACATGATACAATAATCATTTTTCTGTGTCTTATTTTACTTGCCACAATGTTGTCCAACTTCATCTATATTATCATGAATGGCATGATTTCTCTCTTTATTAAGGCTAAATAATATTCTTCTATACATTTGCATACACATTTTCTTTGTCCATTAAAACATTGACAGACACTTTTATGTTTTGATTATCCTATATAATATATGCTAAGTTTCCAGTCCAGTCATCCATTCAATCAATCAAGGTGTAATATGCTAAAGATATGCTAAAGCCACTCCGTCACTCGCTATGACATGCATTGATCACTAGGGGGCTCTGACTAGTAGGTTAGCTTGCTGCTTGGGTCTGGCCAATCAGGACTGAGAAAGATTGTCTGGACATGCCCTGCAGCCTCCCGCAGTGCCTTCCCAGCTGGCCAACCTCCCACATTGCTCTCTAGTCCCAATTGTGTACTTGTGGGGTCCTTCTGCCTGGCCTGTGCCATATCATAATCCAGGACCACACAGAGGATGTTGGAGAGCTGATTTCAGCCTGATCCCACAGGCATAAAAGGCTAATATGCAAATAAACCAAACTACAGACCAATCAGATGCTATGATGCACACTGACCACCAGGGGGCAGATGATCAATGCAGGAGCTGCCCCCTAGTGGACAATGCACTCCCACAAAGAGAGCGCCACTCAGCCAGAAGCCAGGTTCATGGATGGCAAGCATAGCAGTGATGGCATCAGTCCAACATACCCTGAGGGCTCCAGGACTGTGAGAGGGTGCAAGCCGGGCTGAGAGAATGCACCCCCCTCCCTGAGTGCATGAATTTTGTGCACCACGCCTCTAGTTGTTGATAATGAATATGAGAATTCAGATTTCTCTTTGAGATAATGGTTTCATTTCCTTTTGATATATACCCAAGAGTATAATTGCTGGATTATATAGTAGTTTTATTTAAAAACTTCTGAGGGATTAAGGGATAAACCAAGATGGCAGCATAGGTAAACACCAAAACTGCTATCTTGCACAACAATTTCAAAACTACAACAAAAGACAAAACGGACATCATCCAGAATCACAGGAAGGCTAGCTGAGTGAAAATTCTACAACTAGAAGGAAAGAGAAAAGCACACTGAGACTCAGAGGAGCTGCAGGAGGCAGAGGTACTGAGACATGCACACAGAGAGGACTGGCAACTGAGTGTGTGGCTGGCTTTCTCAAGGGGGAGGGAGACAACAACTCCCAACTGCAATGAACTCCAATTCTGGATGAGACTCTGGGGACCCAGACTCATTCGGGGAGAAACTGGACTGTCCGGCAGCAGGCAGAACTCTCAGAGGTGCTTGCAGCGATTACTATGGAACACTGAGAAACAGGGGCCTATTAGAACAGGACTGATGGAAAACCAATGCTCTCTGCTCCGCCCTGAGACTCCATCCCATCCAACCTGAGCACAGAGGCTTTTCCAAGTCTTTTCCCATAAGGGTGTCTCCAGCACAGATGTTCTCCCAGCATAAACAAAGGTGATCCTCTCAGCCAATTGGCCTGGAGGTAAGTTCCTCCTAGTGATACCAACAACAATCAAGGCTTAACTACAACAAGACTGTGCACACATCCCACAAAGGGGTTCATCAAGAGTGTCCACCTCGGGTAACTGGAGAGGCTGAGCCACTGGGCCCAATAGAACACCTAGAACACAAAGCCAGGGAAACAACCAAAATGTGGAGAAAAACAAACAGGTTGCAAATGAAAGAAATGAAGGAAAGACAATGACTGGATATAGAGTTCAAAACCATGGCTATAAAGTATATGAAAAAGGACCAACTGGAATTAAGCATACACTGACTGAAATTAAAAAAATATATATATTATACAGAAATCTAACAGCAAACTAGAGGATCACAAGAATAAAAGCAAAGATTTGAATTACAAAGAAGCAAAAAACACTCAACAGGAAAAGAAAAAAACAAAAAGAATCCAAAAATTGGAAGATAGTGTAAGGAGCCTCTGGGACAATCTCAGGCATACTAACATCAGAATTATGGGGGTGCCAGAAAGAGAGAGAGCAAGATACTGAAAACCTATTTGAAGAAATAATGACTGAAAACTTCCCCCACCTGGTGAAAGAAATAGACTTACAAGTCCAGGAAGCATAGAGAACCCCAAACAAAAGGAATCCAAAGAGGACTACACCAAGACACATCATAATTAAAATACCAAGAGCAAAAGACAAAGAGAGAATATTAAAAGCAGCAAGAGAAAAACAGTTAATTACCTACAATTGTCAGCTGATTTCTCAATTGAAAGTATGCAGGCCAGATGGGAGTGGCAAGAAATATTCACAGTAATGAATAGCAAGAACCTACAACCAAGATTATTCTACCCAGCAAAGATATCATTCAGAATTGAAGGTCATAGAAAGAGCTTCACAGATAATAAAAAGTTAAAGGAGTTCATCATCACCAAACCAGTATTATATGAAATGCTAAAAGGTATTCTTTAAGAAGAGGAAGAAAAAGAAAAAGGTAAACATAAACAACAAATACATATCTATCAACAAGTGAATCTAAAAATCAAGTGAATAAAAAATCTGATGAACAGAGTAAACTGGTGAATATAATAAAATCAGGAGCATAGAAAGGGAGTGGTCTGCCAATTATCAGGGGAAAGGAGTGTGGGAGTGCATGAAGAGAATGGACAAAAATCATACACCTATGGATGAGGACAGTGGTGGCAGTAAGGGAAGAGGGTGGGGTGGGAACCAAGTAGAGGGGAGCTCTGGGGGGAAAAAGGAAGAATTGTAATAATCTAGACAATAGAAATGTTTTTAATTAAAAAAATTTTTTTGAGGAACCTTCACACTGTTTTCTATAATACTGTACTAATTTACATTCCCACCAACAGCATACTTTTTTCTCCACACTCTTGTGAATCCTTCTAATATCTCTTGTCTTTTTCATTAATAGCTATTCTAGATGGAATGAATTAAATTTGTTTTGATTTGAAATAGATTATGATAATTAAGATTCATATGTAGTATTTAGAATGAATGCTAAGAAAATTCATCTAAAATATAGCTTATAAAAAGAATTAAAATTGTACATTGAAAATATATATTTAGTAAAAGAAGGCAGTAAAAAATAAAGAAACAAAAAGGCACTTGGCACAAATAATAGCAAAATGCCATAAATAAACACAAGTATATCAGTAGTTACATTAAATGTAATTGCAGTTAAAATATGTTTCAGGCTATTTTTTTAAAAAAAGACTTATCCACATTCTGTCTAAAAGATAAATGCTTCAGAGCAACAGACATATAATTTGAAAGTAAGAAAATAAATAAAAGAGATATTGAAGAAAATAGTATTCATAAGAAAAATGAAATGGTAATACTAATATCAGACAAAAATGACATTAAGATAAAACATGTTACTAGGGACAAAAAACTAATATTTATTATTAAACAAGGACAATTCATCAAAAAACACAATTTAAAATATGTATATATAATTTTAACAACAATAAACCCCCACATTTCCTGATGCATAAATTAACAGAATTCAAAGGAGAAATAGAAAATTCAATAATAATTACTGGAGACTTCATATGCCACTCTGAATATTTGGTAGTAGACTCTTTGGACAAAACATCAGCAATAATATAGAATTCTTGACCAATACTCTCAACTAAGTTAATCTTATGTTTATAGAATATATTACTAAATGACAGCAAAATCCAGTCTTTTTATTATTGATTGATTGATTGATTGCTTAAGGTATTACATATGTGTCCTTTCCCCGAATTGCCTCCCACCCTCCCAATCATGCCCTCAGCCCCCTCAAGTCTATGTCCATTGGTCATGCTTGCATGCATGCATACAAGTCCTTTGGTTGATTTCTTCCCCCTTAGGACCACCCTCTCCTACCTTCTGAGATTTAACAGTCTGATCAATGCTTCTCTGTCTCTGGATCAGTTTTTGTTCTTCAGTTTATGTTGTTTACTATATTCCATAAATGAGTGAGATCATGTGATATTTATCTTTCTCTGACTGACTTATTTCGCTTAGTATAATGCTCTCCAGTTCCATCCATGCTGTTGTGAATGGTAGGAATTCCTTCCTTTTTACAGCAGTGTAGTATTCCATTTTGTAGATGTACCATAGTGTTTTTATCCACTCATCTGCTGATGGGCACTTAGGCTTTTTCAAAATTTTAGCTATTATAAGTTGTGCTACTATGAACATAAGGGTGTGTATATATTTTCTGATTGTTGTTTCTAGTTTCTTGGGATATATTCCTAGAAGTGGAATCACTGGGTCAAATAGAAATGAATTTTTAGTATTTTGAGGAAACTCCATACCGTTCTCCACAGTGGCTGCACTAGTCTGCATTCCAACCAGACTGCATGAGAGTTCCTTTTTCTCTAACTCCTCGCCACTCGTCATTTGTTGATAACCATTTTGACAGGTGTGAGATGGTACCTCATTGTCATTTTTATTTACATCTCTCAGATCATTAGTGACTTTGAGCATGTTTTCATATGTCTCTTGGCCTTTGGTATGTCCTCTTTTGAAAAGGGTCTATTTAGGTCTTTTACCCATTTTTTGATTGGATTGTTTATCTTCCTTTTGTTAAGTTGTATTCATACATTGGTAGAATTAATATCATTAAAATGTCTATATTACCCAAAGAAATCTACACATTCAATGGATTCCCAAGTAAAATACCAATGGCATATTTCATAGTCCTAGAAAGAACTCTCCAAAAATTCATAAGGAATAAAAAAATACACAGAATAGCTGCAGCCATCCTGAGAAAGAAGTACAAAGTAAGAGGGATCTCAATACCAAATATCAAGTTATATTACTAAGCCACTGTTCTGAAAACTGCCTTGTACTGGCACAAGAACAGACATATAGATCAATCAAATAGACTAGAGAACCCAGATATCAACCCAAACCAATATGCTCAATTGATTTTTGACAAAGGAGGCAAGACCATACAATGGAGTCAAGACAGTCTCTTCAATAAATGGTGTTGGGAAAATTGGACAGATACATGCAAAAAAAAAAATAAACTAGACCACCAACTTACACCATTCACAAAAAATAAACTCAAAATGAATAAAAGACTTAAAAGTATGATGGGAAACCATACAAACCTTAGAGGAATCCACAGGCAGCAACATATCAGACATATGCCAAAGCAATATTTTTACTGATACCACACTCCTAGGGCAATGAAAACTAAAGAGAAAATTAAAAAATGGGATTACATCAAAATAAAAAGCTTCTGTACAGCAAAATAAACCATGTTTAAAATAAGAAAGCCTATTGCATGGGAGAACATATTTGCCAATGTTATCTCGGATAAGGGTCTGATCTCCAACATTTGCTGGGGACTCATACAGCCTAACAAAAATCCATAGTATTTTAAAGTGCCCAGATAATATCTCAAGGATGGATCACATGCTAATTTATAAACAAATTTTAATTAATTTAAAATAATTAAATTCATAAAAATTATGTTCTATGAACACATCAGAATTAAATTATAATTTAACAACTGAAAGAAATATGGAGTGCACTAGGATATTTGGAAGTTAAACAAAACCTAAATAATCCATGGATCAGAGAAGAAATCACAAGAGAATTTAGAGAATATTTTGAACTGAGTGAAAATAAAAGCACATGTCAAGATATATGGGATTTAATTAAAATTTTGCCTACAAGAACATTTAAACTTTAATCATCTGTATTAGGAAAGGTTAAATTTCTTTCATCAATAACTCAGACTTTTACCTTAGGAAATTAGAAAAAGAATAGCCTACTAAAACTAGAAAAAATAATGAAGGTGAAGGTAGAAATCAATAAAATAAAAGTAGAATTAAAGTAGAGAAAATTCAACAAAAGCAAACATTACTCTTTTCTTATTTTTATTGATTTTTTACAGAGAGAAAGGGAGAGGGATAGAGAGTTAGAAACATCAATGAGAGAGACACTGCCTCCTGCATGCCCCCTACCAGGGATGGGCCTGCAACCAAGGTACATGCCCTTGACAGGAATTGAACCTGGGACCCCTCAGTCCACAGGCCAACACTCTGTCCACTGAGCCAAACTGGTTAGAGACCAAACATTACTCTTAGAAAACAAAGTTGAAAATGCGAATCTTAACTAGACTGGCCAAAATAAAGAAAAAAGAAAAACAAAAGTTAATAAAATCAAAAAGGAGAGAAGAACTAAAAGGTAATCCTATGAACAATTTTATGCCAACAATTTCTCCAAATTACATGAAGTGGTCAAATTCCTAGAAAGGCATAAATTACCAAATCAGATTCAACAAAAAGCAGAAAATCAGAATAGACTTAATAAAAGTACAGAAAATAAATTAGTAATTTGAAATCTCACAACAAAAATGAGTTCCAATGATTTACTTCTGAATTATTTCAAATTTATATAATTTTTTAAAAATACCAATCCTTCAAAAAATTGTTTAAGAAAAAAGAAGAGGAGGGAATTTTCAAATCATTCTACAATGCCAGTTTTACTCTATTTAAACTATAAAGATATTACAGTGCAATAGAATAAATCTATAGATCATCATCTCTCTTGAACATAAACACATTTTTTGTTTGTGAATCCTCACCTAAGGATATTTTTTCCATTTATTTTTTAAGAGAAAATAGAAAAGAGGGGGAAGAGTGAGAGGGAGAAACAGGGAGAGAAAGACCAATGTGAGAGAGACACATTGATTGGTTGCCTTCTGCACATGCCCCATCCAGGTCTGGGGACCAAACCTGCAACCCAGGTATATGCTCATGATCAGGAATCAAACTCATGACCCTTCAGTGAATGGGCCAACACCCTTACCATTGGGCCACAACACCCAGAGTTAAACACAATTTTTTAAGTCTTTGCTATGATCAAATTTTATTTCATTGGAACCAATGGATCATTGAAATTGAACTTATCAAGAGGTCAGTATAATAATACTACCAGGACAGAATTTTATCTATATGAATTTTTATGATTGAATTCACATTAATATATAAAGTCTTCATTATAATATAAGTCATTTTTCTTCTTAGTATTTTAAAATATATTTATGGAATGGGCATAATATGAAATTTTAGTGAAATGTTCCATCCATATCCTAAGAATATATTAAAAATATAAAATATACAAGTATGATTGCTTACATGGGAATTCCTGCTTTTGTTTCTAATATTATCCATTTTATTTGTTGATAAGCTTAGTGTAAACCAGGAAGAAAAAATATTGCTTTAGACTTACCTCTGAAAAGATAGAAAAAAAATTTTCCCCACTTCTCCAAATTGGGGAGACATAGTCAGTAGGTTCATTGAAGTGCAGTAATTTTGAGACTAGTCAGCTATCTTGACCAGCAGCTAGATGACGTGCCAACTGAACTAAACCTCTATCTCTTTGGCATCATTGACGAGTGCTGGACTCCTGTGAAAAATAGACTTTAAAGTCAATTTACATTAAGTTACTGGGTTTCTCAAAGGTCACCACTGCTGTGAATTTAAAAACAGAGATGATCTATAGCCAAAGTAACCTGCGCACTAACTTCTACAGTTTCATTTTTCTCCCTAGAAAACAAAGACCATCTTTATATCAGAGGGCCATTAGGCTCCCAGGTCCCACCAGGATTTGAAACCTGGGGGTTATTTTTGAATCTTCCATTGCCTTCCAGCCAATCATTCACCAAGTTCTCTCCATTCATCTGCATTTCAGAGACTCTCCATTTCCACTGTCTAGTTCAGTCTCTTATCTCATCACACCTATATTATTGCAACAGGCTCTGAACTGGTCCTTTTACCTTTGATCTCTTATCTCTTTTTTTAAAAATTAAATCTTTATTATTCAGAATTTTACATTTGTTTCTCTTTTTTCCCCTCCATAGCACCCATCCACCCAGCTCCCACCCCTCCCTCTGCCCTTAGCTCCCTCCCATTGATCTCATCCATAGGTGTATGATTTTTGTCCAGACTCTCCCTGTACACCCCTTACCCCTTTCCCTCTGAGAATTATCAGTCCACTCCCTTTCTGTGCTCCTGATTATATTATATTCACCAGTTTATTCTGTTGACCAAAGTTTTAATTCACTTAATTTTTAGATTCACTTATTGATAGTTATGTATTTGTTGTTCATAATTTTTTGGCTTTTACCTTTTTCTTCTTCCTCTTCTTAAAGAGTACCTTTCAGCATTTCATATAACACTGGTTTGGAGTTGATGAACTCCTTTAGCTTTTTCTTCTCTGTGAAGCTCTTTATCTGCCCTTCAATTCTGAATGATAGTTTTGCTGGATAGTTCTTGCTATTTATCACGTTGAATATTTCTTGCCACTCCCGTCTGGCCTGCATCGTTTCTGTTGAGAAATCAGCTTACAGTTATATGGGTGTCCCTTGTAGGTAACTAACTGTTTTTCTCTTGCTGCTTTTAAGATTCTCTCTTTGTCTTTTGCTCTTGGTATTTTAATTATGATGTGTCTTGGTGTGGTCCTCTTTGGATTCCTTTTATATGGGGTTCTGTGTGCTTCCTGGACTTTTAAGTCTATTTCTTTTACCAGATGTGGGAAGTTATCTCTTCAATTAATCGTGTAGGCTGCTGCCAGGTTAATCTCCCTAAAACTGTACTGTAGGTCATGTCCTTGTTAAGAATCCTAAATTCTTCCACATTACCACTCCTTTAACCCAAACTTCCCATTAGAATATTCAATTCTCTCAATCTAGTTTACCTAGCCAAACTTCTCTCTTATTTCTCTGTCCCAGCCAAGTCCTTCCCACAGTACTTCCGGGCCTTGTGTTTATGAGCATCCCCTATCTTCTGCTATCCAAATCACATCAACTTAATATTATGGTTCTTCCCTGAATCTTACTCTTGAAGTAGAAAGTCCCCAGAAAATACAATGGAAAGGTAATTCTTGTAGATAGAGCAATCCCAAACTTCCTGAAGAAACCACGAGGAGCCTGTAACCAAGGTACATACCCTTGACTAGAATTGAGCTAGGACCCTTTGGTCTGCAGGCTGATGCTCTATCCACTGAGCACACTGGCTAGAATGATGCTTCAATATTATAAAAATATTTTTATCTTGGTATCAGTATCTCTCCTTCATTATCTAGTATAATTCAGGCATAGCTATTTTTGTTTACCTTTGGAGAAGGTCGTCTTACTTTTGTTCCTAAGAATTATACAGTATAAGTGTTATATATGCTGAATGGCCTTTTGCTTTGCTCACCTTTGCATTACACTTAGGTCTTGAGTCATCTAGTGAATAAATGAAGTGGCAGTTCCTTAGGAACAATCATTTCTCTCTAGACAATAGAAATACAACCCTCTCCTATATTCAGTAGTAAAATAATGGTAGTCAGCTTCCAATGGAGATAGACAGAATTTTTTTTTTCTCAATGATATGCCCATCAGCTGTCTGTCCCATTAGCCTAAGAACCAGGAAACATATTTCATTTCACAGTGCATTGACTCAGTCTCATGTAACTAAGTCTGTTAAAAAAAATCCTTGAAAATATCATTTGGATCTCCCTTCCTTCCTTCCTTCCTTCCTTCCTTCCTTCCTTCCTTCCTTCCTTCCTTCCTTCCTTCTTTCCTTCATTTCTCTTTCTTTCCTTTAATTTTATCCATGCCCCCACCCTTGTCTTCTTTAAATTCTATTTTTGAAGGTATGCTTAACTAAGTGAAGTAGTCTACTTGATGACTCAAAGCTAATCTTAAGTAACCTATTAGGTAGACTTTCAGAGTTCCACTGTACTCTGTACCTAGTGTTTAAAAGGTTTAATCATTGATGTGGAAGGTAGAATAAATAATGCACTAATGAAGTTCATCCATGAACAAATTTAAATGCCTAGAGATAATCCAGTAAATGTTATTATATTTGCATAGCCCATTTAATTAAGTACTTTTATTGTATATCCTTGATGATTAAAAATATATTGAAAAATATAAACAGAATCATGCTTTACTTCTGCTTATAGACCTTTAGTGTCTCTCTGGCATTACAGAGGGAATATATTAACCTTGGCAGGTATGTTAGAGCTCTTTAGAACAGGACCCAAACCTACCTTGCTAGTGCTTTCTATTGCTGATCTCCTTCCACATTTCTTCACTATGGAAACATTAAAGAGGCCATGCATTTTTACAGTATCAATGCTGCTTCCTTTTTCTACAATGCTTTACCCCATTCTTCATGTAATTAATGCATTTCCTAGGCTCTTGGGAGGTCACTCTTCTTTTTGTGTCTCTAGGATGCTTAGTATAGTTTCCCATTGAACTAAGATAAAATTAGAATTCTTACCATGGCCTCCTGTCTCTGCACATCCCTCTGGTCTTACCTCCTGCCACTGTCCACCTTGTGCACCACACTTTAGCCACCTGGTCTACTTTCAGTTTCTCTGAATATCAATGTACTTTCTGTCTTGAAAAAGTTGATTCCTCTTTGTGGAAACTACTCCCCTATGCTTCATCTAGACATTCTCACATATTTTTGAGTTCAATTTCAGTATCACTTAGTCAAAAGAACTCACTGTTGTAACTACCACAGCCTTCTCAATCTAAATGAGGTCCAATGCTCTTCTCCTTAGGAACAGGTTATATTCCAAACTCTCTTTGCAAGTATATTCCCTCATAGACCACATGTCTCCATACAAGAAATCAACAGATATTAAATCAAATCTTCTGAGAAAATTCTAAATGTTAAGGGTCTTACTAGATGATGCTGCTGATGATAATGATAGCTTCTTTTCAGTGTTTTCACAGCACTTCCAACAATTCCTCTTTGTTTTTGCATTCATCACATATAAGATTAAAGTTTTTATAAAACACTTAAAATATATGCCAACAGAGAAAATACATTGTAGTCTAAAATAAAATGTGATATCCAAAGGTGGAGTAATTAGGTCTGACCACTTACACTATTTCCATGTAGAAAGCAGAATTTGATCACCATTTGTTTGCCTTCAAGTGCAACATATCTATGAAAGTTCTTAGTTGAAAATTCTTTAATAAAAGAGTAATCTTTTATAACAATTTTAATATATACAATTATATATATATGTATATATATGTATTAATGAATATACTTCATTGTATGATTATTGGTTTAATGTATATGTTGTCCATCATACTATAAGCACTCTATGGATAAAAATTTGGTCTATGTTATTTACCTCTGAACATTCATTACCTAGTACAGTGACTTGCACTTAATAGATGGATAATAAATTTTTTTTTAGTCATAGCTACCTTTCAGTTGTTATTACATTTTAAAACCATTTATGTACATGTCTGTGTCTCCTACTAGCCTGGTAGCATTTTGTAACAATCCCATCAAGTAGGACAATCACTGCCTGTAACATAATGGGCATTCAAATATTTGTTGATTAAAAAAAAACAAAACATTAAATTTGTGACAGGCCAACTTGCCTGAGTGTATTGCAATCTTAAAGTGAGCAGCATATGTATCTTTGAAGATGCCCTACTGAATCTAGCATGTCACAGAGACAGACTCACAGTAGATACTTAGGAAGTTCATTAACTCTAAAGGTGGGCCCTTATGGTGCTTGGCATACATTATTTACCTTCATCTTTCTCTTATGATTTGTCAAATTTCTGGACTCTAGCTGCAATGGTTGGTGGTAGAGTTCTTCATATGTAATAGATTGGTATAATTGTCATTTCACATTGTGTTATTTACTTGTCTGAGGTCTTCATGATGGTGAACTCTTGATATGCATGATAAGCTCATGATTTAGCCCCGGTGACAAGGAAATATTTCTTTTATCCAGAAAATAATCTCACTAATCATGTAGAGTATTCAAATGGTTATTCAGTTCTTCTAAAACAGTGGTTGATAAACTTTTTGGTCTTAGGATTCCTTTATTCTCTGAGAAATTTTTCAAGAACCCAAAAGTTTTTGTATATATGGGTTACCATATTTGACATTAAAAACAGAAAAATTTTATTTATTAATTCACTTAAAATTACAATGATAAGACCACTTTTGTTAATAGAACTAACAAATGTGTTATGAAAAATAACTATTTTCCACAACATAAAGAATGTGAGGACAGTAATATTATTTACATTTTGAAAACTTTAATATTTAGTTTAGGAAAAGAGAGCTGATTTTTTATCTCTGTTTCTGCATTCAATATGTTCCAATGTCACGCATGATATATTATCTGGAAAACTGAGAAGAGAATGAAAGGAACACATAGTATGTTAGTATCATTATGAAAATAGCTGCTACCTCGCAGACCCTGTAAAAGTGTTTCAAGGATCCCCACACCACACTTTAGGAAATGCTGTTTTCAAGAACATAACTGTTCTTGTACCTTCTATAGCTATATTCTTTTGAAATATAATAACCTGCATTTCTGAAAACTTATCTGGAGTTGTGTACAGATTTTAAATAAATCAAATGGAAATACCCTTTGCTTTTTCTTCTCTGAGATGAAAGTGGTGAGCAATGTTTTTTCACTCTCTCTATGAAAGTTTTGTTTTCCTGATCTATATAATGTATTTGTATTCCACTGAAAATGTGCATATACTACATAATAGATGGCATTTTTCTTGGGATGGTAGAAATTTCTAATACCTAAAAAAATCAGAATATAGGCACCATAATAAAAATCACTATAAACCCCACAAAAAAGACTGAATAATAAAAAATGTTGTGAAATTATAAAAGAAGTGATAAAGTTGCTTTCAGATTAGTTAGAAGAAGAAAAATAAGGAAAGACACTTGATTACATAAAAGCAAAGGAAAAGGGAGGAGCAAAAACCTGGGTCTCTATACTAAGTATTTTCCATGTTTGATTCTAAGCTAAGTAAACATAGCTTTTCATACTGAGACACTTCAGTAAATTTAAACAAAATAAGTATTTACAATCAGATGCTATGTCACATTCTCGTATTAGCCATCCTCCCATTATGTCTTGGAAAATACAAATTGTGTAAAGAGTTAATAATTATTTCAAATATTACAGGGGAATTTTAATTGACATTTTCATGATTATACAAATAACTGTGTTAAGAAATACAGGTTTTCTCTTTTTTTAGGTTTAGATGAATTTTACATCTGAAGAAACCCGAAACACTAATTCAAAAAGAATATATGCACCCCTATGTTCATAGAAGCACTATTTACAATAGCCAAGATTTGGAAACAGCCAAAGCGCCTATAAGTAGTGGTACAAAACTGTGGTACATTTATACAATGGAATACTTCGTGGCCATACAAAGAAGGAAATCTTACCTTTTATGACAGCATGGATGGACCTAGAGAGTATTATGCTGAGTGAAATATGCCAATCAGAGAAAGAGAAATATCATATTATCTCATTAATATGTGGAATCTAATGAATAAAGTAAGCTAGCAAATAAAATAAAAACAGATTCATAGATACAGAGAATAGACTGACACCTGTCAGAGAGGAGGGAGATTGGGGGCTAGATGAAAAAAAGGTGAAAGGATTAAGCAAAAAGACCCTCATAGACACGGACAACAGTATGGTGATTACCAGAAAGAAAGGAGGTGGGGAAGGTAGAAGAGGGGAAAGGGACTATAAATGATGATAAAAGAATACTTGACTTGGGGGTGGTGAATACACAATATAATATGTAGATGATGTATTATGGAATTGTACACCTGAAATCTATATAATGTTATTAACCAACTAGAGGCCCAGACGATAAAATTTGTGCACCAGCGGGGAGAGAGGGTGTTGTCCCTCAGCCTGGCCTGCCCATCTCCAAACTGAGACCTCTTTCAATTACAACTTTCAATATTATTTTGAATGAGTTTCAGGTATACAGTACAGTGGTTAGACAATCACAATCCAGTACTCCTGGCTCCTTACCACTCACCTGTCTGCCTGCCTGATTGTCCCTAACCACTTCTTCCTGCCAGGCTGATTACCCCCTAACCGATCCCCTGTTGGCTTTATTGACACCTAACCACTCACCTGTCTGCCTGCCTGATTGCCCCTAAACACTTCTTCCTGCCAGGCTGATTACCCCCTAGCCAATCCCCTGCTGGTCTGATTGACACCTAACTGCTCCCCTACCAGCCTGGTCACCCACAACTGCCCTCCCCTGATGACCATCTTGTGACGGCCATCTGGTGGCAGTCATCTTGTGGCAACCATCTTGTGATGATGTGGGGGTGACATCTTGTGATGATGTGAGGGCACAAGGGCTTGAGAGCCACGTAGCCTTTTATTAGTATAGATGTCACCCCAATAAATTTATATAAAAGAAAAAGTAATTAAAATATATTTTTTTCAATTACAACTTGCATTTAATATTATTTTGTATGAGTTTCAGGTATACAGTATAGTGGTTAGACAATCATATACAGTAGGTCCTTGGGTTATGTTGGAGATCTGTTCCTATGGCGTGATGTAACATGATTTTTGCAGTAAGTTGGAACCCACCTACATAAGCACCTATGTCACTCACATGGAGCACATACACAGCAGTAATGAAGTGAAACAGTAAAAAAAAATAAAAGAAAGATAACAGTTTCTGACCTTTACTTGTGGTAAATAAATAATAAAAAAACATAAAGCACATATGTACATATGTCAAAATGACAGAACTTTTTTTTATAAATAAATTGGGAGATGGTGATGTAACCACGAAATGATGTACGTCTAGTCCAACATAACCTGAAGACTGCCTGTGCTTTACCAAGTGTATCTCTGATGTTTCCAGTACCCATGTGGCACCATACATAGTTATTTAAATCCTAGAGGTCCAGAGTGGCACTGTGGCTCAAAGGGCATCAGTAGAATAAGTGGGGTGCCTCCAGCAGGTGGTGTCCCTTGGCCTGGCCTGCAGGGATTGTGCCAAATCCAGCTCTTCGACATCTCCCAAGGGGTCCCAGTTTGTGAGAGGGCACTCTGCAAAGGTACCATCATTCGGCAGCTCCTGCATTGAGCATTCCCCCCCCCCCGGTGGTCATTTTGAATCATAGCTACTGGCCAGTCAGCCAGTTGGCCAGTGGGTCATTCATTCACTTAGGCTTTTATATAGAGAGATTATTGACTATATTTCCTCTACTGTACTTTACATTCCCATGACTATTTCATAGCACCACCAATCTATATAGATTTTTCTTATATCAGAATTCTCATACCTTTAACTTCCTAGTATTTGTCTAGGAAAAGAAAGGGATTTATTATATAGAAGATGTCAGCAAACTTTAGTAAAGTGTCAGTAAATGCTTTTGAGCCATCCAAACTCTGTCACAAGTACTCAATTCTGTTGTTGTGTGAACCAGGAATAGACAATATGTAAATTAAGGGGTGTGGCTATGCTCCAGTCAAAGTTTATCATCATAAACAGGATTTTAGTTATGGTCCATAGTTTAGAAATTCCTACTATATGGCTTTCCCTAATGTAATTGAGTTAATTTTCCACAGAACTTGCCTCCCATAATGCACACTTTGCTTTCATAGAAAATCTCCCAAGAATAATGTGACTGATGTTTTTACTCTAAGATATACAATTAAGAAGGTCTCATTCTGAGATTGTGAATTTAAGAAATGAACAATTACTATGCACTAACTACTGAGAAGAGTGTAATCACAATAGACAGAGTCTATGTTTGTTGTTATGGTGCTTGCTGTAAATTGACAGAAATAGAAAATTACAATATACCTGGTGATAGAAAACTTATGAGAAGCTAGGGGACTACATAACAGGGCTCATAGCTTAGACTTTATTGGGATGGGGTACTGATTATTTGAGGAAAGCTTTCTAGAGGAAGCCATGTCTAACTTGAGTTTGGAAATGTAACTAGAAGCTATCGACACACGAGGAAGGATATTAGAGAGAAGGAAGAGAGTATGCAGAGTTCTGACATAGATATGGTACTGCATTTCAAA
Source organism: Lasiurus borealis (assembly GCA_004026805.1). Taxonomy (NCBI): domain Eukaryota; kingdom Metazoa; phylum Chordata; class Mammalia; order Chiroptera; family Vespertilionidae; genus Lasiurus; species Lasiurus borealis. Next base: position 33,340 of record PVJN01009492.1, read on the forward strand.
AAGAGAATATATTGTTCAGTGGAATTACAATGTGAAGAAAAATGAAGGAAGAGAAGTAAGTAGGGATCAATCATAAAGAGCTTTTTGATCCATGTTAAAGAATTTGGTTTTTACCCATTGGCACTAGGGTGTTATTGAAGGTATGAGGGTATGCTTAGAGATATATTTTGGATAAATGATTCATTCTCAAGTTTTTATAATGGATAAAAAGATGACAGGTTGGGAGACATAAACCAATTATGAAATAGCTTCAGTAATCCAGACAAGGAGGATGGGAGAAGGAAGCAATAGCAGGAAGAGTGTAGAGAAGTGAGCAAATTGAAAAGCAAAATCTTAGGTAAAATTATGAGGACACATTTATTGATTCTCTAGAGGTGATGGAGAGGGAAGAATCAAGGATGCCTCTCACATGTCTAGCTTGAGAGCCCAGGAGATGGGAGAATCAGCCCATGGAAGTTGACGGAGGAACTTGGGAGGAAAGATGGTGTTTTGAATGTCTAGAAAGAGAAAATATAGCTGTGATTGAAAGCAGAAAAATTGTTTGAGGCTGTTCACTCTTCATTGGATCTTCCATTAAATGGTAATGAGTGTATTACAGGTTCTACTGACAAATTATGTCACTCTGCCTGTGACATATGAAGGTCTAAAGCAAGCATGTCAAACTCAAAGGCTAACACAGGCCAAATAAGTAAGGTTTAAGTTTATGTGGGCTGCAAAAAAATCAAAGCTTTAATTTTCATAGAAATATAGGTTTATTTTGATAGTGACACGCTGAATACAAAGGGCTGAAATAAATGAGTAATCATTAACATAGAAGAACATTTTAATTAAAAAATAACATATTTTCTTGAATATGAAATTATCAGACACTGAATAACTGTACAAATAAGTGTAAATCAAATAAACCTATTTTTCTTGTTCTCCAAAAGTGAAATATTTCTTGTTATGCACACCAAACAATTCATTCGCAGACTAATGACGTGGCAATCAGCTGCTGAAATATTCACTGCTAGTATTAGTGGAGAGAAATGGTATTCCTGTGTATAAGGCACTTAAGGAAAAGGAACGTGATTATAGTAATCAGTCATTAGTGAATGTTGTAGTTTATAATTAAAAGACTAATATGCTAAGTGTCCCTCCTGCCATCAGACTGGTTGCTATGATATGCACTGACCACCAGTGGGCAGACCCTCAACACAAGTTCTGCTGAGCTTCGATGACTTGGCAGACGTGGTTCTGGGGTGATACACACCGATTCCTTGTGGGGCTACATGATTTCACCTTCAGCCATAGGTTTTGTTGTTGCTGGGGCACTGTAGGCCCCAAATCTGGTTTACTGCACACTTGCATTTGCATTCCACACCCTGTATCACAGCAACTTTGCAGAGTGCCCTCTTGCACCCTACGACCCCTTGGGGAATGTCAGAGAGCTGGTTTCAGCCCAATCTCTGCAGGTCAGGCTGAGGGACCCCACGTGCTGGACTGGGGGTTCTGTGGGAGGTTGGTTCCAGGGTGTGTCCCGCCCATCTCACCCAGTCCCATTCTACTAGCCACCTTACAATTAATTTCCTTTTAATGTGCACGAATCTGTGCACTGTGTCACAAGTTGTGTATAGCAGGATATTGTAAAAAATAAGTTATAAAATTTTTATTAAAATGTTTCTGCCAAAACCAGTGTGGTTTAGTGGATAGAGCATCGGCCTGGGGACTGAAAGGTCCTAGGTTCTATTCTGGTCAAGGGCATGTATCTTGGTTGCAGGCACATCCCCAGTAGGGAGTGTGCAGGAGGCAGCTGATTGATGTCTCTCTCATCAATGTTTCTGGCTCTCTATCCCTCTCCTTTCCTCTCTATAAAAAAATCAATAAAATATGTTAAAAAAATAAATAAATAAAATGTTTCTTACATACTGTTACATTGGCTGGACCACAAAAAAAAATATTCATTGTGGGCCAAGTTTGACATGCTTAATCTAAAGCATCAGTGTTTTCAGAAATCTGTTCCTGCACCCATGTAGACAGCATACAACAAAAATATGGAAGAGATTATAGGGTTTTGTTAGTCAATTGAACCTAATAAAATAGGGTTGGAGAGTTCAATCTAAGATTCCATAAAAAGATTATTTTGTAATTTCCTTTTTTAGACTTTATCTTTATTGTTGGAAGTATTACAGATGTCTCCCTTTTTTTCTTTTTATCAAATAACTGAACTTGATAGGGAATATGAATTACAAAAGCCTTGGGATTCTACCTATAATCTCTTAAAATTCAGGGTTTTTTTTACCTTATTTCCTACTTCTCTCACTTTCATTCTGCTAGAAACATCTTTTTTCACTTCTTTGTTGTTATCGGGACATTTTGGGCACATTCCTCTCTTAGGATGTTTGTACTTGTTTTCTGAGCTTACAGTATTCTTTCTTCAATATTTGCATGGCTTTTTCCCTCCTCCTTCATTACCTAATTTAATTCAAACTGATATTTAAAGAGAAGTCCCACATATCAGAGATTTAACACAAAAGAAATATCTTACTCCTGCAAAATTAAAAAAAAAAGTTATTTCTGCCCAGCAAACAGCTCCCCTCCAAATGTTGAATCAGGGACACAGGCTACACTGATTTTGCAGCTATGACATTTTAAGATGTGGAATTCAAAATCACGGTGCTTTTCTACATGAGAAAAAGATTGAACAAGGACTATCTCATGTCTTGGGGTGAGATTATGAGCCAAATCTGGAATCAGTGTGCATCTCTTTTCACACATTCCATCAGCTAGAATTCAGTAAGATAGCCACACACAATGGCATGGAAGAATGGAAAATGTTAGCTTACTTCATAATTAAAAGACTCAAGTATTTTAATGAGCATGTAGGCAGTCTCTACCATGATGATTTTACTCCAATACCCTTTCTCAATGAAGCCTTCTTTGATCAGCCTTTAGAAATTTGCAACCAGCTCCACTCTTTCTTCCCCCTTTAGTTTTTCTCTGTAGCACTTAACACATTATCAAAATCCATGTATTTAACTTCTTTATTTTGTTTATTTTCTTTATACCCTTAATTGAATGAATGTTCCATGATGGCAAAGATTGTTTCCTATATTCTCTGCCATATAATTGAATACTTGTGGACCTTCAAAAAATGTTTGTGGCATTGTAACCATATATCTACCTCACCTAGAAGTAGTCTCATGTGGTAGCACATTTACTCACAGGTTGGATTTTGACTCTGTATTTCCCCAACAAAATTTGACAAGGCAAATTGTCAGAAGAGAAAAATAGAGCTGTCAACAGTTTCATCAAAGAGCTCATTTTCAAATAGTCCCCTGTGTTCTCATACATGCTTTATGTATACTTTTGTGTATATAAGTATATTGGCTTAGGCAAAATTCTGAGATAGAAACAATAGTTCAGCATTCAGATCCCCTCCCAACCCCCCCCCAAAAAATATATTTTTCTACTATCTGCTGAATGCTGACTATTAGTGAAGCACTAGGCTAAAACTGGGGTCTCTGGGAGTAAATTTAATCTGCACAACCACACTGTGAAGTGTTTATTGACCCAGTTTTAAGATAAGGATACTGAGACGTGTAGTTGTTAAGTAATTTGCCCATATTCACACACTCAACTAATACAGTGCAGGACTTAGATTGGGACTTTTCTTCTTTTCAGTGATTTTCACTGCTGGGCTCCATGATTTTCCTTCTCATTCTCCACATGTACCCACAAGTTCCTAATGTTTTACTTAATATTTAACTGGAAGTCTTGCCATGTGATATCTCTTAGAAGCATTTCATTTTATTAAAGCACAAATGAATGAATGTCTGATGGTGTAACTTAAGCACTAAACACACATGAGGGGCATGCTAGTTTAAAAAAAATAGCTGATGCCTAGGTTCTGGTTCTGACAGTTATCTATAGAATGTGTGACCTGGGGAAGTTACTGTATGTGCCTAAGTGCCTAAACATTAAATTAGTTTCTTGAGATACTTACTTATAACTGAATCCTTCTTAAGTTTTTCAAATTATAAGATACTTGTTTTATTTTGCTCAAAACAGCATAGTACAGTCTGGGAAAGATATATTGGTTGAATCTAAATTGATGCTTATTTTGGTTGCTTTAGAAGTCACTTAATAGAGGAGGAAAATAGGAAGAAAACAAATTGAACAGAAGTAGTGATTCACTTCGGAGGTATGACATCACCAGTGCAAGAATTGGATGCCATTGTAAACAAGCTCTATAAAGATTATTTTAAAAGCATCTCAGTATGTGGTTACATTGTGAAGCTCATGGGCATATGGCACTGAAAAAAGAAAGCTGTTTTTACATAACATAAGACTGTCTTATGTAAATGTGTGCTTATGGCTTAGAATACATTTTCCAGTAGAACATTACACATGGATTCAGCAACACTGCCCTCAGGTCACATGGGTGGAAGTGAAGATAATACTTTCTAGAAAACTAAATTAGGTGACTCATAACATGCACCCATTAGGATAACAATTCTAGTGTTGAAGAATATTTATATAATCCTATATAATAAAAGCCTAATATGCTAAGTTTCCGGTCATCCAGTCATCTGTTCAACCAATCAAAGCATTATATGCTAACGATATGCTAAGGCTCCTCAACCACTTGCTATGATGTCCACTGACCACCAGGGGAATATGTTCCAGCCCGTAGGTTAGCTTGCTGCTGGGACCAGCCAATCGGGACTGAGCTAGATGGGTCAGACATGCCCTGAAACCCTCCTACAGTCCCTCCCTGGCTGGCCAACCTCCCACATCTCTTCTTGGCCCCAATCATGCAACAGTGGGGTCCCTTGGCCTGGACTGTGCCCTCTTGCAATCCGGGACCCCTCACAGGATGTTGGAGAGCCAGTTATGGCTGATTCAGCAGGCCAGGCCGAGGGATCCCACTCATGCACTAATTTGTTCACTGGGCCTCTAGTTATTATATAAACTATGAATGAGGAAATATCATCTTTCTAACATAAAATTATATTATTGAAAATAATTATGCACACATTAATGAATTAAGCATTTTACATAGGTAGGCAATGCATCTATCTACATTTTCTAAAAGATTCTATATTACTGTAGATCAAAAACTTAGGAAAATCTCATTTAGAAAATGGGAGTCACCTTATATTTGGTTATATCTCTCTATATAGACTAGTAAAAGGCTAATATGCAAAGTGTCCCCTCAAGAGTTCTACTAGGAGACCAGGATTTTGATTGCTCACATGACATGTGCTGACTACCAAGGGGTGTCGCAGAATGAAGAAGGCCCAGGCTGGGAGCTGGCAGCTGGAGAAGAGAGGCCCCTACTGGCAACTGAAAGGAAGCCCCAGTCCAGCAGCCAGAAGGTCCCGATCAGCCCTCATCACCAGCCAGGCCTAGGGAACCCTACCTGTGCACAAATTTCATGTACCAGACCTCTAGTATGGTACATGAATGTCTGGGGCTTCAATTCTGCACTTGGAATATTAGGAAGGGAATGCAAAGGTTGTATTGAATACTAAAAGGTCCTGGCCATTGTGAGTCATCACTTGAGCATTTACCTATGAATAGGAGGTCACCAATCAATTTCCAATCAGGGCACATGACCAGGTTTCAGCTGGATCCCCAGTGTGGGGCATGTAGGAGGCAACTGATAAATGATTCTCTTTCATCATTGACATTTCCATCGCTCTCTTCCTCTCCCTGAAATCAATAAAAACGTATTTAAAAAGTAATTCTGGTTTATAAAAGTATAAAAAAAAAATAAAAGAGATTCAAAGGTGAAAATATTTAGCACTTAACCTGAAATACTTGGTAAATTATCTTCCTCTAAAATCATGCCCTGTGATTTTACAGTTTTTTCCTCTTACTGTAAGAGCAGTCCTATGGAAAATGTCCATTAAGGGTTAATATTAAATTCATTGAATTTAGCAATACATTAGTAAGTCTTCCTTTTGAATATGCAGATCTCTCCTCATCATAATATGTGCCTCCTGAATTGCATTAAGAGCATTTATAATGTAAATGGCAAAAGAGGCAATATTTCAAACAGAAGCCATTATTTTTTAAAAAATATCTAAATGTATTGAAATGCCTCTAAAAGTAAAATATTTAGCACTTAATTGCAGATGGGTAGTGCTAAATATCTCATTCATTATTTTTATTACCACATGCCTGAATAAATCCTACCATAAGCATTAAGTGAATAGGTAAACAAAGAAATAACACTTCTTGTGATGAATGCCAATATAAAGCACATTTAAACTGTTCTGTCAGTAGACAAGCTTGGAAATGCTAACTGTGCTCCTTTGCTTTTCTGCAATCATCTGAATACATAAATTCAAATTTCAGCTTTTAGAACTTGAAATTGAGGATTTTGAAATTTCAGAAAACACATGCACTTGAAAAAGCATATTATAACAAGGTTGCATTGGGTTTTGGTCACTATTTTTTTTCTTATTTCAAAGTATAAAAAATAAACCTAGACAACAAACCACTACAAAAATGTTTTCATAATTAGAAAGAAGATGCTGTACTTTTTAAATATCAAATAATCGGGGGAAAAATTTCCACAAATATTGTTTAAAAATAAAGATTGCAACAAATCGCTTAGCCAGAGCTTTTACATTTGAAGTGATAATTTATTCTATCTAGGGTTTCTTCAGAGATTTTTAAATTAGTATACAGATAATATCCATAAAATCATATGCAAGTCATTGCCTTTCAAAGTGATGCTGAAAATTAATTAGAAAATGTACTTAATTATTTATAGTGCGTGGATGGGTCCCAGATACTACTCTTAGTGTCCCAAATACACTGTAAACAAAATTTTGCAGATTTTTTACTGGAAAGACAGTACATTTTCACCAATTTATTTATTGACTTAATGTAATACCTGTCAAAGTTCCCATTGAGTTTTATTTTGTAATTTGACCAAATGATGCCTGTATTACATAAATTAGAATAGCTAAGATAAGAAACGTGTTAAACTACCAAAATTAAACATATTTTAAAGCTGCAATGGTTGAACAGGTGCATTATGGTCACAAAAACCTGTAGTACATAGCCAAACAGAACCTCATTACATTAAAAAATGTAACAAGGAAACCACCACAAATCAATAGAGAATAGACTATGCTAAGGGAAAATACCAATTTCTAAAAAATTCTTCAAGGTCAGAAACTTAAGTCTATATAAATTTGACATGTGTTAAAATTTTTTATGCAAGACTTATATATGTGCTGTTTGCAAGAGTCCCAACCTCAAAACAAATGATACACACAGACTAGAAGTAAATGGGATGGAAAAATATATTTTATACAAGTAAAAATGAAAAATAAAGCCTGCTTAAGCAATATTTACATATCACAAAATAGACTTTAAAGCAAAAACTATAGTAAGAGACAAAGAAGGACATTGCACAATGATAAAGGGAACAATTCAGCAAAAGGATATAAACCTTGTAAACATTTATGACCCAGCATAGGAGAACTTAAATATAAAAAGTAAATGGTGTTGGAAAAAATTGGACAGGTATGTACAAAAAAAAAATGAAACTAGGCCACCAACTTTCACCATAGACAAGAATAAGCTCAAAATGGATGAAAAATTTAAATGTAAGTCGTGAAACAGGTCAGCAAACTCATTAGTCGAAAGAACAGCAAACCACAGCTTGAGATGTGGCTCATGAGCCATAGTTTGCTGACCACTGTCCTAGAAGAAACCATAGGCAGCAAATCTCACACGTCTCTCATAACAATACGTTTATAGTACATCACCTAGGGCAATGGAAATTAAGGAGAAAATAAACAAATGAGACCACATCAAATGAAAAGCTCCTGCACAGGAAAAGAAACCATCAACAGAAAGAAAAGGGAACCCACTATATGGAAAACATATTTGGCAAATGATACATTTGATATGTATTTAATATTCTAAATACCTAAGGAATTCATGCAATTGAACAAAAGACAAAGAGACATATGAAAAAGTACTCAAAGTCACTGATCATCAGAGAGATGCACATTAAAAGACAATGAGGTATCACCTCATACCTGTCAAAATGCCTAGCATCAATAAATCAACAAGTGCAGGTGAGGGTATGGAGATAGAGTTCAACATCACATTTATAAGTTTACTCAAGAATCTTCTACAAACTAACAAGAAACTTAGTGAGACCTTCAAGGATCTTAATGAGAATGCAAAAAACAAAAAAAAAAAAAGGAAAAGGACCAGTCAGAAATTAAGCATACACTGTCTGAAATAAAGAATAATATACAGAAATCCAACAGCAAACTAGAGTACCCCAAGAATCAAACCAAAGATCTGAAATATGAGGAAACAAAAAACACCCAACCAGAAAAACAAAACAAAAAAAGAATCCAAAAATGTGAAGATAGTGTAAGGAGCCTCTGGGACAACATACCATACCAGCATCAGAATTACGGGGTTGCCAGAAGAAGAAAGAGAACAAGATACTGAAAACTTTTTTGAAAAAATAATGACTGAAAACTTCCCACACCTGGTGAAAGAAATGGACTTACAAGTCCAGAAAGTGCAGAGAACTCCAAACAAAAGGAATCCAAAGAGGACCACACCAAGACACATCATAATTAAAATGCCAAGAGCAAAAGACAAAGAGAGAATCTTAAAAGCAGTAAGAGAAAAACAGTTAGTTACCAACAAGGGAGTATCCATATGACTGTCAGCTTATTTCTCAACAGAAACTATGCAGGCCAGAAGAGAGTAGCAGGAAATATTCAAAGTGATGAATAGCAAGAACCTACAACTAAGAGTGCTCTACCCAGCAAAGCGATCATTCAGAATTGAATGTCAGATAAAGAGCTTCACAGAGAAAAAAACACTAAAGGAATTAATCACCACCAAACCAGTATTGTATGAAATGCTGAAGGGCATTTTTTAAGAAGAAGAAGAAGGAAAAAGGTAAAGATAGATTCAAAACAATTCCTATTAAGCTACCAATGGCATATATCAGAGCTAGAACAAATACTCCAAATATTTATATGGAACCACAAAAGACCTCAAATAGCAACTGCAATCTTGAGAAAGAAAAAGTTGGATAAATCACAAATTATACTACAAGGCCATTGTAATTAAAAGAGCAAAATAATGGCAATAAAACAGACTTATAGATCAATGGAACAGAATAGACATCCCAGAAATCAATCTATTACTTTATGATCAATTAATATTTGACAATGGAGGTAAGATCATAAAAAGAGATATAGACAGTCTACTGAATAAATGGTGTTGTTAATACTGGACAGATAACATGCAAAAATGAAAGTAGACCACCTTCTTATACCACACACAAGAATAAATTAAAAATTGATTTAAAAATTAAATGTCAGATTCAAAACCATAAAAATTCTAGAAGAAAACATAGGCAATAAAATCTCAGATATTTCTTGCAGAAGTTTTTTTTTTTTCTGATATATGTCCTTGAGCAAGGGAAACTAAAGAAAAACTTTCAAAATGGGACTACATCAAACAAACAAGTTTTTGCACTGCTAAGGAAACCTATACAAAATGAAATGACAACCCACTAAATGGAAGAACATAGTCACCAATGAAACATCGGATAATGGGTTAATATCCAAAATGTATAAAGAATTTACAAGACCAAACCAAACAATACCATTTCAAAATTGGCAGAGGAGCCCAGCCAGTGTGGCTCAGTGGTTGAGAGTCAACCTGTGAACCAGGAGATCACAGTTCCATTCCTGGTCAGGGTACATGCCTGGGTTGTAGGCTCAATCCCCAGTGTTGGATGTGCAGGAGACAGCCCATCAGTGATTCTCTCTAATCATTGATGTTTCTATCTCTCTCTCCCTCTCCATTCCTCTCTGAAACCAATTAAAAATATATATTCTAAAAAATGGGCAGAAGACCTGAATACACACTTGTTCAAAGAGGACATACAGATGTCTAGTAGACATATAAAAAAATACTGGTGGGCTGTTAAAGTGATTAAGAAAAAAAATAACTCAGACACAGACAAGAGTATAGGGATTACAAGAAGGAAAGGAGGTTCATGGGAGGTAGAAAAGGGTATAGGAGATCAAGTGGTGATGGAAGGAGACTTGACTTTGGATAGTGAACACATCCTACAATATGCAAATTATGTATTATAGAAATGTATACTTGAAAACTATATAATTTTATTAACCAAAGTCACCCCAGTAAGTTTTGCTTCACTTAATGTTTTAGGACCAAGAATGAAGTAAATGTTAATATATAGACAATTGTAGGATGGTCACAATTTTCAGGATAGGGACAGTGGAAGAAACAACAAATAAATAAATTGATAAAATTTTATTTAGAAACAAAAATATTTTTTCAAAGCTGGAATGGAAGCTGGAAATATATACTCAATAAATATATTTTTAAGACTGTGACATTTGTGGAATATAATGAACAACATAAACTGATGAACAAAAACAGATCCAGAGACAGAGAAATATCAATCAGAACGTCAGAACTCAGGGAAGGTAGGAGACTATGGGATAAGGGAGAGAGATCAACCAAAGGACTTATATGCATGCATATAAGTGTAATAAATGAACACAGACAAGAGGGGGTAGGGACAGGAATGGGGGAATAAGGACATATATATGATACCTTAATCAATAAAGAAATAAAAAAAGAATTTGCTCAGTGGACTGAAGGGTCCCAGGTTCTATCCCAGTCAAGGGCATGTACTTTGGTTGCAGGCATATCCCCAGTAGGAGGTGTACAGGGGGCAGCTGATCAATGTTTCTCCCTCATCGATATTTCTCTCTATGCCTCTCCCTTCCTCTCTGTAAAAAATCAATAGGAAGGGAGAGGCATAGAGAGAAATATCGATGAGAAAACATATATTTTTTAAAAAGAATGTGAAAATGGCTCTTACAAACAAGAAAATGCTGCACAAAAATGAGCAATAGAAATAGAAGACAATTGACAGTGGAAGCAGAAATGACAAATATCACACACAAATTTCTTTCAACTTTTCTATTAATAAAAATGTAAAACCCCTCTATGACAATCTATTTTTATTCTATCAAGTACATAAATCATAATGCTCAATAGTGGTAGACATGTGTTGAGACAGAATTTTATAACTGTTGGTGGAAATATATGAGTTCTCATGCTACCAGCATTGGAAAGAAATTTAGTATTCTTGTTAACTGTTCTTCTTTATTCTAAGGAAATTAGCAGATACATAAGCCAAAATTCATAAACAAATGTATTTGTTATAGGGTTATTTATTATAATGAAAAATTGGAATGAAACTAAAAGTCGAATAACAGAAGAATAGTAAAATATTGTGTACCCATAAGTGGCTTATTACTCATCCTATAATCAATTTTCAGAGAATAAGTAATGACCTAAGAAAATACAGTAGAATACTAAATGAAGAAAATTGGTATAGAATGTTTATAGAGTTTGATCCAAGTTAAATATATAAATCTCAATTACTGTGAATAAGTACATCCCCCCTCTTTTTGTTTGTGGCTTTTGGCTATTTCTTTCTGAAGTCATCAGTTTCTAGATGAAGTTCGAGAATAGCTTTGCCTATCTGTCTGGGTTTTGCAAATATAATTAAATTTGAACAAACTTTCACTTAACTAAAATGAGGAAAACTGGTAGAAATAAGGTTGGTCTCAGTATTTTGGGACACTGCAAAAGATCTGGAGTCAGATATTAAAGGGGACAAAGATTTGCAAAGAGAGTACAACATTGAGAAAGGTGAGATGGACTGACAAATAACATTGGGTCAAAACTTAGACCCAAGGAATTGAACTTAGAAATGTTAAACAAATAATGGATGTCTATAGTGGATTTTTTCCTTATTCCAGAATTGCTTTTAGGTCTAGAGTCAGAAAGGAAATGATGCTATCCCATATTCTAAAACAAACTGCCAGCAATTGAGACCAAACACTCCCTATAGTGTTCACTGAGAAGTCACCGTGCTGTTATGTCCACTGCTAGTGATTTCAAATCTCTTCTGTACCCCTTATCCCAATCAATTTTTAAGAGGACTGACCAACTGAGGAGGAACTAGCTTTTGGGGGAGTGTATGTTTATGGTGAGGGTCAGTTCCTTCCCGTCCCCCTTTCATCTCTCTAAAGTCAAAAATAGAGGCTTCCGGATAATCACTGAAAAACAGTATGTAGACTGTAAGAAGGGAAAATCAATCTCCTTTACTGTATATTTGTTAAGCTGAAGAAATTCTTCACTAGTCTGGGAAGCTTTTGAAGGGGCCAGAATACCCTAGGCCAGTGGTCAGCAAACTCATTAGTCAACAGAGCAGCAAACCATGGCTCATGAGCCGCAGTTTGCCGACCACTGCCCTGGGCATTCCTTTTATTTTCCTTGTCACAGAGGAAAGTTGGGGAGGAGTAGAAGCTACAAATCATTCAGCAATAAGAAATAAATAAATAGCTATGAAATGGACTTTTCTTATTTTTTTCATTTTAAATAAGCAGAATGGAGACATGTCAATCATTTACCTGAAAGTGAAGAATAGATGGACCGAGAAGGTGTCAAATATGAAGTGTACATTATAGATCCACAGCTAGTTTACCACGTTTTATCCAAAAACTTGTTGCTGATGACTCTGAAATCCATATTTTAACTCTCCTCTCTCCCCTGAGCTCCAGATTTTCTTAATTTTTAAAGGAGTCATTCCCCCTAACTATTTAATACCATTGCATGTACTCTCAGCTGGAATAAACATCACTTACTCATCCAGATATAATATGCTGGACAGGTGAAGAACACAGACTGTGGTCTCAGATGACCCAGGACTGAACACTGGATTGACCACTTGTTAGTTTTATAATATTGGGCAAATTTTTCTTTCATCTGTAAATGAGGAAAAATTACTATCCGTCTCACAGTAGTGATGTGAGGATTTGGTGCTTGAGTCAGTGCCTGCCTTATAGTAAGTGCTCAATAATGATTAGCTAGTGATATTGATATTATTCTTTTTAATCACATGTCCTGTTAAATCCCCTTCTACATTTTAAATTTATCCTGTCTTCTTTTCCTTTGCTACATCTTCATAATTTGGACCTTTAATGTTAATGTAAACTCATACTTGATTTCTCCTTTTCTTATCTTACCACATTTGCCTACATTCATTCTCCACAGAATAGCCAGAGTGAGTTTTGGGTGAAATAAACCATTCTCTACTCAAAGCCTTTAAGTAGTTCATCCCTTGCAGATAAAAACCAAACCTTCTAGATATTTTTCATAACTCGGTCTCCAGCCACATCACCAGTTTCAACTCTTGATCCTTCTTCCATAGATATTGGATATTTCACTGACCAATAATGTTAGCAGTAGACATTAATGTAGGTATCCTTACTTCACATGTACAAGTAAAAACTTGGAAAATCAAACACAGATTCCAATGGAAATTGATACCAAATTTTTGTTGACTCTATTAACAAAAAATAAACTCAGTCATTAGGTAAATAATGGCAGTAATACTAATATCCATTTGTAATTACAAAGTAAAAGTAACAGTTACACTGTCATTACAGTATACATTTTCTTAAATCCTGAAACAATCAGCAACTTGGTAGCAGCCAAAAGAACAGGATTCATTACTGCAGTTGTGGGAAGCTGTGCAGACTAACCAAATTCCATTCTGCTTTGCACATTTAATCGCATTAATATCACTGAAATCATTATGCATTTTATAATCTCTACTGCTCAGACCAGATGAATTTAAGAAGAAAATCCAAGAAACAGTAGTAGAGCTCTCTTAAGAAATGCTACATAGTCAACATTCTTGAGAATCACAGAGGATGATACTGTGTGAAAGAAGAAAAACAGCTATTACTCTGAAGAGTAAGTGATATAGGAGAGCCAGATTCTAAATATGAGGAAATTTTAGGAATACCTCCTCAATTTTTCACTTATATTTTACATTTTATGAATATGCAAGAGGAATATATGACAAAACATAAATTTAGAACAATTTTTAATAAAAAAGCCCCCATGTGATAAGTGTCATAGATTAATCAGCATCATTCACCACTCCAACCCATCCAAGTACTTATGATGGTATTATATAACCTGCAACCAAAGGTGTATTTAATTTGGTGAAATAGTGTAGTGCCAATTGTTAAGCAAAGTAGAAATCTGCTTGAGGAAAATAAAAGTACTATACAGACATTAAACTTAATGATGAAAAAGAATATTTAGCAACATGGTTAATTGTCTACAATATACCGCTAAGCAAAAAGAAGGTTCCCATACAGCATGTAGATTATCCACATTATATTAATGTATATACATGTACATGCATGGGTAAGAAGACTGAAAGTATGTGTCAAAAGGTAAACCATATTGGGAGATTATAAGGAGTTTTTGTTTATCTCTTCAGATATTAGTATAAGACTTTCAAAGATTTATACAATGAAAATCTATTTTGTAATTAAAATTTTTATTTGTAAAACTAAGGCAAGTTGTAGCAGAGAAGGGAGAGAGGGTCAGGAATAAAATGCTTCTGGGCCCAGATCTAATGGGGCAGAAAGGATTGGTATTGCAACAAACGGGAAATATTTTTTATACCGCAATGCATGCAAGATCAAAAAGAATGATGGCAGAATTCATTCTTGCATGCAAAGGTTATTCACTTAGCCTCCCTGCTGTGCCAGGCATTGCTCCAAGAGCTAAGGTTAAAGCAGTAAGTAAAACAGACACAAATCCTTGCCCTCAGGAAGCGGAATTTGATGTGTGTGAGACAATAAGGATAAACAAATAATAGTGTACACTAGTTATTAGAAGTAAAGAATAAGATAAGACGGGAAGAAAGAAACAGAATTTTTAAGAAGAGGCGCCAAATTTAAGTAGGATCAGGAGAGGAATATTTTTAAGAGGAGAAGAAGCAGCCATGTTTGATGTTTGAGGAATATCAAAAGTGGGGTAGTACTCAAAAATCAAAACTGGGAACACAACTACAGGAGCAAAGAAAGGATGTCATTGTGAAGAAAGTCAAGAGAAATGGAGAGTAGATGGAAATATAGTCAGAGAGGAAAGGAGAGAGGGGATTATCAGATTTTATAGGTCAGTGCTGTTGAATAGAAAAATAAAGTGAGCCACATATATAATTTAAATTTATCGAGTTGCCTCATAAAAAAGTAGAAACATTAAAGGAATACATTAAAAATACTTCAAACTGTACATAATTTGAAAAGTATTAATAAGATGTGATACTTTTTTATTTTAAAAATAGTTGTATATTTATAGCAGTTTTAGTGAGAAAAAGGTATATAGATCATTTTTTGTACCAAACCTTTGGGATTTGATGTGTATTGTACACTTACAGTGCATCTTAGTTCTACTTACACCATTTCAGGTGCTCAATAGCCACATGTGATGGTGCCTACCATTTTGGACTGCACAGATCTGGAAACTTGTAGAATGCTGTAATTGCTCTTTGGCTATTTCTGTGGATGAATTGGAAAGCAATATCAGAGGATTTTTGTTTGTTTCTGTTTTTTTATTTTATTAATCCTCACCCAGGCTGTTTTTTAAATATTGATTTTTAAAGAGAGTGGAAGGGAGGGGGAGAGACAGAGAGAGAAACATCGATGAGAGAGAGACAGAGAGAGAGAGAGAGAGAGAGAGAGAGAGAGAGAGAGAGAGAGAGAGATTGGTTGCTTCCAGTATATGCCCAGACCAAGGCCAGGGATTAAGCCTGCAACCAACGCATGTGCCCTTGACTGAAATCAAACCAGGGACCCTTCAATCTATGGGCCAACACTCTAACCACTGAGAAATACCAGCCAGGGCAGCAATAGAAGAGTTTTGAATATAATAGTGATATAGTATGACTTGGGTTCAAAGTATCTGCTGTGCTGAAAATAGAGAATGGTTTATGTGCCCCGGAAAAAACTTTGGACAAACTCTCATTAAATGAAAGAGCAAAACTGAGTATAGATGAGCACAAACACGATAACTGGATCTGATTTGGGGAATGAGTGTGACTGTAATTCTCTCAACGCACTGTCTTATTCCCAGATGTAGGGAACTCTCTTTATGATTTAAGACCTAGTTAGATTATTATCTTCTCTGATACATCTCTTAAGCCTTGCCCAATAAATAACTCATCCTCCTACAATAGCGCATCATAGTCCTCTTGCCTATATTCTTGTTTCCTCTCATTGACTGTGAGATCCTCAGGACAAGGTACATAACATATCTATCCTTAATCCTAACGCCACTAGATATCCTGAAAGTAAGTAAGCCTTCAATAAATATGTGTTAACTTAAAGCCAAAAAATATTAGCTAAACATCTCCCAAATAAAAATAACCTAAATATCTACCGAGATATACTATCTAATAAAGAGGGAATATGCTAATTGACCCTCACTCCATCGCAAAGATGGCAGCACCAATAGCCAGTAAGGAGGGAATATGCTAATTGTTGCCATGCACTCAAAGATGGTGGCACCCACAGCCAATAAGGAGGGGATATGCTAATTGACTTACATACCCTCAAAATTGGCAGTGCCCACAGCCAATAAGGAGGGAATATGCTAATTGATTGCCATGCCCTCAAATATGGCAGTGCTCCATCCCCTCAGCCCTGCTGGGGTGGCAGGCATGTGGCAAGGCCAGGCCTACCCCCAGGCAGGCCCAGCATTGCTGCCTACCTGCTTCTGGAGTCTCCCAGTCACCTCAGCCCCCCAGCCACCCAGGGCCAGCCCAAGGCACAGGCAAGACTTGGATGACAGCTGCACAGCCACCCAGGGCTGCCTGAGGCTCATGTAACCAGCATTGGACAGTCAAGGCTTGTGCTGCCAGCAGTGGCAGCAGCAGAGGTTTGATAGGGTGTCTCCTTCCCCTGATCACCATGTTGCTTCCTGCCCCTGAGGGCTCTCAGACTGAGAGAGGGGACAGACCAGGCTGAGGGACGCCCCCCTCCAGTGCATGAATTTTCATGCACCAGGTCTCTAGTATTTATATATTTATACAATTCAATACTATACAGTTGGGAGAATTACCAAATTAAACTACATACAACATGAATGATTATTGTAAACCATATGTTGCATGAAAGAAACAAGATACAAGAGTATATACCATATGATTCCATATACATAATGTTTATTATAGACAAATTAATCATAGTAGACAGGATACTGATTACACTTGGAAGTAGCAACTGTGAAGGGCAAGAGAGGGCTTCTGAGTTTCTCAAAACATTATATTTCTTTTCTTTCTGACTATTTGGTGTGTTCAATTTTAAAAACTACAGTAAGTTATATATGTACAAATAATTGGAGTATATTATATTCAAATTAAAAGCTTACACACAAGATAAAAAAAATAGCAAAACCAAAAAAAATTAAATTATTTTAAGTGCAGATAATTTCTCTCAGCTATAAAAGTGCTACCATTCAGGATAAAAGAATAAAATTATGACCAATTGAATAACATACAATATATGCATCTTTATAATTAAAAACTTTCATAGTACAGCATATGTTAAGTATTTCAAATCAGTTTTCCTCTGTCTGCAAACAGGATTGTGAGTCATAATTTGGAAAACATTTTACGTAATAATTTAGTATTTTTAATTCCCTTTTTACTTTTGCACTACATTTTTCTATAAAAGTGTATTTTAAGCATATTTGTCTTAATTTGTTTATGCAACTTCATATTATATATTCACTCTGGTGCAGTGATTCTCAACCAAGAGCAATTTTGTCCCCCAGGTGATATTTGGCAATGCTTAAACATTCTTATTTGTCACAGTTTGGGACAGGCCGGGGATAAATACAGGTAAACCTCCTACCATGCACAGAATAATGCCTAACAACTGGTAATTATCTAGGCCAAAATTTCAATAGTAAGGAGGTTGGAAAATACTGCTCATGAATTCAATAATGTTGTTGAAATCTTAAAATTATATTTTATTGACCAATTTAATCTCATAGTGTATAGATTTTTGAGATATTAAAGTGCTTTGCTTAAAGCGAATGAAGTTTTTCTATTTAAATTTATTGTTGAAAGTATCACAGATATACTCCTTTTCCCCTCATTAACCCCCCTCCTCTCCAGGCCTTCACCACGCTATCATTTGTGTCCATGGGTGATGCATATACTAGTATGTGTATAAATTCTTAGGTGTATGTGTATAAATTTATACACTAAGAATTTGTATACTTCCCACTCACCTTTCCCCTTTCCCTCTGAAATATGTAAGTCTGTTGCATGCTTCCATGTCTAGATTCCAGATATGAGATTGTGTGACATTTGTCTTAATTTGTTATTTTCCCAATTATATAGTATTGAATATATTGAACTGTATAGTATTTATAGTATAAATAGATAAATATATCTCAGCTGGTAGACATTTCAATTGCTTTCATTTGGGAGATGTTTAGCTAATTTTTAAATGTTTTTGATTCAAGTTAACAAATATTTATTGAGGGCTTATTAACCTTGAGGAACTGTACTGGAATTAGGATTAATGATAAATGTTATGTATCTTTGAGACAACATGGAGAGACCTGGAGAGTATTATGCTAAGCGAATGAATTTTCTTTAAAAATTGGATTAACATCTTTTAAATTGTTTATATGCTTAAAAGTGTGTGCCCTGGAGTTTCTGTTATTGTTTGTTTTTTTTTCTTTTGTTTTGTTTTCTTTTTATAAGGAAAGCTTGAGAAAGTTGTTATTTGTAACAGTTTTATTATTTTTTTTCTCCAGACTAGAAGAACAAAAGAATATATTGTCAGAATTTCAAAGAGATTTAAATGAATTTATTTTCTGGTTGGAAGAAGTGGATAACATTACTATTCTTGCCCCTGAACATGGAAATGAGCAGCAGCTAAAAGAAAAACTTGAACAAGTCAAGGTAATTTTATTTTCTAACGTCCTCCGGGCCTACTTATATAAAGAATCTATGAGTCTATTTTTAATGCTTTTAATCATCGATTTTCTACCCACTATGTTATTGATAGTTCCACACTACTGTTTTGCACTTTAACTGTTTTTAAACTTTATTTTGTCTTAACTCAGTTTTTTCCAGTATGTGATATTTTTTAAAATGTGTGTGTATATCTATACATACATATATATATGTAAACTGCAGAACAGTATTTTAAACTAATTTGAAATTAGTTTTAGACTTATTGTAGAAATTCACAGCTCCAAATTATTTTAAAAACTGGAAGGAATCTTTATAGAAATTTCTTAGGGAAGATCTTAATTGCCAAATCATTCCCACTACTGAAGACGCTAGTTAAAAGGGTTCAGTTTTCCTGGAAAAATGTTTCGTTTTAATGTGTTTGGGAGGGATGGTGTTGGTTCACATTCTAATACTAGTTGAATGGACATCTATTTTATTAAGATTGTTTTTTATTCCTTCCCCTTGTTATGTCTGCTTATCACTGATTACCTCACCTGGCTGACTGGCATGCTCTAACTGTGCAGTTAGAGTAACTGTCATGGTTTAGTTTTAGGAAAGAAACTCTGTTAGATCTGCTTTATTTGAAATCTTGAAGGGAGTGTGAAAGGGAAGGGGAAATTAACACTAATCATCCTCTATTCTATGCTAAGTATCACATGCACTTATATCTGCTATTTTATTTAATCTTTATATCACTTTCTAAACGGTTGCTATTATCCTCATTTTGCAAAATTACAAGAGCAAAGGGGCATGGAGTTGCTCCTTTATCAATGATTCACTTGGTTTGAACATGCAAATTAGACTCCCGTGTCAATCACGAATTTCTGTGAAACAACAAACTTATACCTGAACAGAAGATAAAGTATAAAAAGTATTCCTTCATTCAGGAAACAAATACTGAGCACCTTTTATTCTATGTCAGATATTGCACTAGGTGTTTGAGATACAAAAATAAAAAGTCTTGGATCAATACTTCATGTGAGTATGGTTATTTCATGGAAAAATGAACTCAATCTGTTCTTGAGAATTCATCTTTCCTAAATGTATTCAGTGTCATATATAGCACTATAATTGATAACTCACTTCAAAGACATATTTAGCAGCATTCATTTATTAATAAAAACACATTGGTTTTTCTTTTCTTTTTATATGATCTGGATCAGTGTTGTCCAATAGAAATTTTTGTAACTATGGAAATGTTTTAAATTATATATTTCAGTAACCATTGGCTGTATGTGCCTTTGAGTGCTTGTCAGCTAGCATGACTGAGGAACTGAATTTCTTTTTCATTGAACTTTACTTCATTTAAATTTAAATAGCATCATGCGGCTACTGGTTCTGTATTGAACCCTTAAGGTCTAGATGACACAAATAAATAAAATACAGTTATTAAAACCACCATGGATTTTTACTAGCAGATCTTGAAAAAAGGCATTCACAATGTGTTACTGAATAAGAGAAATTCATGAATGTGGAAGAGTGAAAAATAAGCTTTCATGAATGAAACTTTTAAACTTTGAATTACAGCGCTATTCTTTTTTTGTTCTTGGATCTGGTAGTTTGCCTCTCTGTCTTAGATATAAGATGAAGATAATAGGATCTTCCTCATGGAGTTATTATGTAAAAATTAACTGAGATAATAGATGTGAAGAGCTCAGGACAATGCTTGGTACTTGGTATGTTCTTGGTGTCAGTTATTTCTTAGCATGCTATAGCATGGAGGCATAATGCCTGAGAGTATGAGGAATTTATCCAGGTAGTTCTATTTTGTTATAGAGATGTGTTTTCTGACTCTTAACACTGTTTAGGGTATTGTTTTAGAGGTGATACCACATGACGTTTTTTCTCTTGAGAAAAACACACACACAAAAAAAAAACAACTCTGAAGGATAAGATATGATGGTCCTTTCTAGGATAAGTTTAACTACTTGAGAGTGAGTGTTTCAGTCTATCAGCTCTGTGGAAAACTGTTCGTTTTTGAGGTACCAGAGGGCCTTTGGACTCCTTGTTTCATTTTGATAGATTAATCAATAGAGGCAAAGACAAGGTAGTTGGCATTGTGCTGTAATTCATTTTTAAAGTTGTTGCATTTGTCTGTTTTAGTTACTCGTGGAAGAGCTGCCCCTGCGCCAGGGAATTCTGAAACAATTAAATGAAACGGGAGGAACAGTGCTTGTCAGTGCGCCCATAAGCCCAGAAGAGCAAGATAAACTGGAAAAGAAGCTCAAGCAGACAAATCTTCAGTGGATAAAGGTGAGACATTAACCATCTCTCCTGTCACATGTGTTAAATGTTGAAAGTGTTTGTATTTCATTTGTTTCATGGTTGTTTTAGGGGTGAGGTATGGCTGGGGGCTTCTATGTAGATTATTTTTGTTGTTTTTTAACCTGATCAGTGATTTTTGACCATATGATTTGTTCTAGATGGGAATAATGGTGATGGTGGGTGATGGCACATTAATGACTAAATGCCAAAATATACAAATTATTACTTTGCACGAATTATTATAAAGAATGGGACTAGAAAAAAGGATGAGCTAATTACTTCAGGGTTCAGGAGTATAGTAATAGTATTTAAACAAGGTGGCAGTGGTCCAGTTCAATATGGTCCATAAATCAAAATTACTTGCCCTCACATAGAGTATGGACTTAATCAATGCTAAATGGATACTAACTTCCAAAAGGTGTTTTGTCTTGTTTGCTTATTTATTTATTTATTTTTCTAGAGGCTCTGTGCATAAAATTTGTGCACTGAGGGGGCGGGGGTTTCTCAACCCAGCCTTCACCCTCTCCAATCTGGTACCCTTGTGGGATTGGGCCTAAACTGGCAGTAGAACATCCCTCTTACAATCTGGGACCACTGGCTCTTAACCACTCACCTGCCTACCTGTCTGATTGCCTCTAACCACTCTGCCTGCTTGCCTGATCAACACTAACCCCTCTGCCTGCTGGTCTGATCGCCCCTAAACAACCCCCCTGCCAACCTGATCACCCCTAACCACCTTCCCCTGATGGCCTGATGGCCCCTAACTGCCCTCTCTTGCCAGCCTGATTGCCCCTAACAACCTCTGTCTTGACCCCCGCCACCATGGCTTTGTCTGGAAGGAGGGCTAGACAACTGGAATATGTCCGCTCTATCTGGTCTAATTAGCAAATTACCTTTTATTAGCATAGACTAGAGGCCCAATGCATAGCATTCATGCACTTGCCAGGGGGGAGGGATCCCTCAGCCTGGCCTGTACCCTTTAGCAGTCCAGGAGCCCACGGGGGATGTACAACTGACAGCTTAGGCCTGTTCCACTAAGCCAGAAGTCAGACATCCTTAGCACTGCCACAGAGGAGAGAGACGCTCCTGCCACCACCATTATGCTCGCCAGCCATGAGCCTGACTTCTGGCTAAGCAGTGCTGCCCCTATGCTAGCACACTGACCACCAGGGGTTAGCTCCTGCATTGATCATCTGCCCCAAGGTAGTCAGTGCGCATCATATCAACTAGCTGTTCCACTGTTTGGTCGATTTGCATATTACCCTTTTATTATATAGGATTATTTTATTACTTACATAGTTACTTAACTTGTAAGTCTTTTTCTTTCTACCTCAGATAGTTTTCAATCAAATATTTAATATGTTTATCAAAGTAATACATACATACTCTTTCAAAACAAGTAGCACATATGAATGAATGTATGATGAAAGCAGCATCAATTAATTCACCACCGCCTTCCAGGGATTGAGCCTGTAACATGGTGTGTACCCTGACCTGGAATCAGACAGACAACCTTTTGGTACACAGGAAAATGCCCAACCATCTGAGCCACACCACACACCAGCCAGGAATCAATTGTTTTATTTTAAAAAGTGGGACCTAATAATGTAAACCCTCCAATTTTGGTCTTCTTAGTCCAAATTGCCTTTGCTCTTTTTGGTTGTTAAGTTTACCAAATACATTTTACAACCAAGTTGTCAATTTTTATTAAAGCTTGCCAGGATATTAATTGGAATTTTGTTGAATTTGTAGATCAGTTAACATATTTACAATGTTGGTTCATCTAATCTTACACCTTTCCATTTTTTAAGTCTTCTATAATATCTTTTCAGTAATATTAAGAAGTTTTCTGTCCAGAGGACCTACACATGTTTCATTTGATTGAATCCCAAATATTTGACATTGTGGGATTCATTTTGAATTTTATTTTCTCTTTGTTGTTGATATATAAAACACAGCAGATTTTTGTATATTAAGCACGTAACCACTGCCCTTGCTAAATTCACCTATTGATATTAATAGTTTATAGAATCTTATGTATTTATTATATGTGCTTCATCATGTCATTAGTAGAGGTAGTTTCTTGCTTTTCAGTCCTTATGATTTTAAAATTTTTGTATAGATTAGGACTTCCAAAATAATGTTTAATGAAAGTGGTGATAATTGGTGGAAAGCTTTCATTAATTTATCTTTGAATGTGATATTAACTGTATTACTTTATGTAGATCATCTTAATCAGATTAAGAAATTTCTCCTCATTCCCAGTTTATCAAGTTTTTATTAGAATAAGCATTGAACATATTCAAATGCTTCTGTGAACTTATTAAAATGATTATATTATTTTTCTCCTTTTTATGAATATGATAAATTATAGCTATTGGTTTTGGAATGTGAAACTATTAGGAATTACTGAATAAATCCTATTAGTCATTATGTCTTATACTTTTTATAGATCTTTGAATTCAATTTTTTAATATCTTGATTAGGATTTTTATATCTTTGTTCATAACAGAAAATAGTATTTTTTTGTAATATACTCTTAAGCATTGACATCAATGTTAGACAAGTCTTATAAAATAAGTTGAGAGGTACTCTTTCTCTTTTTTTTGAAAAATGACATCATTTCTTCCTAAGATGTTTTGAAGAATTCAATTGGAAAGTCATCTAGCCATGGAGTTATTTTATGGGAATTTTTTGATAATTGGTTTAATTTCTTTGATAGATACAAGGGATGATTAGAATTTTCATATTTTGTGTGTTTCAGCTTTTATACGTTACTGCAGGCCTGGTGCATAAATCCATGTACCAGTGGGGTCCCTTGGCCTGGCCTGTGGAATGGGGTCGAATCCTGCTCTCTGGCATCTGCCAAGGGGTACCAGATTGTGAGTGGGCACAGGCCAGGCTGTGGGACCCCACCAGTGCACTATTAGGGCCAGGGACAGACACAGGAGGTTGGCCAGCTGGGTTGGGACAATAGGAGGACTCCATGGCATGTCCAGCCTGTCTCGCTGAAGCCTGATCAGCCAGACCCCAGCAGCAAGCTCACCTACTGGTCGGTGCATCTTCCCCCTGGTGATCAGTGCATGTCATGGCAACTGGTTGATCTGTCAACTGTCTGCCCCCTGGTGATCAGTGCACATTAGAGAGACTGGTTGACTGGTTGACTGCCTCATGATGGTCAGTGCACATCGTAGTGAGCAGTTGAGCAGCCTTAGCATATCATTACCATATTATGCTTTAATTGGTTGAACAGACGACCAGATGACCAGACACTTAGCATAGTAGGCTTTTATTATATAGGATATCTTCCAAGAAATGTGTCTGTTTCCTTGTCATTTTCTCTTTTGGAGATGTATATTTTGTTCAGACAGCTAGTGGTCATTAATATGTTTATATGTAAGAATGAGAACATAGAAAGATGGGAGCCTTAACTACCTGGGTGGATCTTGTTGACTGGGATCTTTTACTCTGTGTGCTAAGACAAAGCTGACTCTCTTGTTGAAAGATAACTTCAAATTCTATAATGCAGTGGGCTTTATTTTGAGGTACCCACAACAACTGCTGAGGTTCTTTCTAGATAATATTTTTATTTATTGAGATAAGAACCACACAGTTTTTGTTTTGATTTATGTTTATTTTTGCTTAAGTGCTAAAGGAAGACCATTCATTTGGGTGGCAATTTTGAGCTAAGTACAAATTTCTATCTACAGACTTTCAGTGCCCCAATTTTAACCTACCTCTTAGCCAAGGTCAGATTCCGTCTGTACTCTAAGGCTAGTTCTCCCTTACTTTATATGTTCCCATATGTACTTTCCACATATCTGCTTTTGACCCTCCAAGGATATTTTGAAACCTCTCATATACTTTTGACCCCAATTTTACTTCCCTACTAGGCATATTTAACACCTGCTAACTTTGTTCTTTTCAAAATATAAGGTAAATTGTAATCCTTTAAAGAAGTAGTAAAACCCATACCAAGAAGATATTGCAGAACTGTAATTTTCATGTAACATGAAATGGCTTTTATGAAAAATGGCACAATTATCTCTAAAGAATTGCTTCTTATTGCTTCTTATTCATCAGCATCCAACAAAATTGAGAGGTATGAAGAAGGTTTATTGAGAAAAGTTTCTGTACATAGATGATTTGCAAAGAAAATAATAGATACTGTATTTTGGATTATGTAAGGTTATTTATTATATTTTTAATTGATGATGCTGAAGTTCTTATATCAGATCATTTACATGACTGATCAAATATTTATGAAATGAAAAAGTACCAATTCTTTCACATGTAAAGTTTCTTATTTTAAATATTTCAAAACAGCCATGTAAAGATACACACACACATGCATATAGAGAAAATCTTATTTTCTTAGTAATTAAATTTTGTAGCCATAATATGACACAAATAAATGCATTCCTCATATGAAGAGAACAAGGAGAGAGACTGCAAAATGTTTCACCATACCTCAGTACATTTAAATATTAAAAATGGAACAAAAATTATAATTCTAGGAAATTTCAGAGAACTATGTAAAACAAGTAACAGTAGCTTTGTGAATAGTGAAACATGAGTCAAGGTTTTATGTGTTCTGCAATAGCATAAAAAGTAAGCTTTTTTTTACAGAAAATTAAAACCAAAGCTGTGAACACAATCTTGTATAGACATATAATTACATCATCCATAATATATGTATTCCATCCTATAATTATAATTTTAATGCTATGCTTTTGCCACCAAATATCTTAGAATTTTTCATCTTATTCATTAAGATGAAAAATTTTAATCTTATTCATTAGACATATTAATAATTAATTGCTTCTTCTCAATCTTTATGCCCCTATTTTTCTGTTGGTTTAAATTTAAGGATAGAAAACAAATAATCAATGCTAGTTTTAGATCAGTACTCAAGTCAGTTTTTTTTTTTTAAATAAGGAAAGATGGTCAAGGCAATCAAGAAACGTTCTCAACCTTTTTTAATGCTGTGACCTTTTAATACAGTTCCTCATGTTGTGGTGACCCCCAATCTTAAAATTATTTTTGTTGCTACTCCATAACTGTAATTTTGCTACTGTTAATGAATCATAATGTAAATATGTGTTTTCCGATGGTCTTAGGCGACCTTGCTAGCAGTTTCAACCTGTGGTTCGAGACCCACAAGTTGAGAACCGCTGCTGTAGAGCCTAAGACCATCAGAAAACACATATTTACATTATGATTCATAACAGTAGATCATCATTAATCCTCAAATACTGAGTATTAGTGACAGAGGAAATAATGGGGTCTCCTCCCCTGTATTCTCCAGCCCCCTCTTCCATCCAAATGTTCCAGTGTGTTCTATCATTGTACTAGCATGTAATGGTTGCTGAAATACAAATATGCTAATTCCTTAACATGCAGTGCTTATGAAAATGATCTACTATCACAATTTCTAGTTGTAGGGGCCTTTCTCCATGGCTAACTCTAATATTCTGGATAAGGTATATTTACCCAATTTACGAATTACTTCGGCATCTTTATGTTGCATTTCTAAAAGGAAAGCAGCAATTGAGGTTAATGTAGCTGTATATTTAAGGGAGTAGTGGACACTAAAATGGATACATTGCAAAACTATTAACAGGCCTTGGCCTGGGTAGCCACTCTTTATAATTGAGATAGGAAATGTTGCTTTAAAGTTGAATTCAGACCTTGGTTTAAATTTTTTTATTAATGTTTTTTTCTTTATTGATTAAGGTATTATATATGTGTTCTTATTGCCCCATTGCCCCCCATAACCGCTCTAATGCCCTCACCCCCCTATTGTCTGTGTCCATTGATTAGGCTTATCTGTCCCCCTTACCCCAACTCTCACCTACCTTCCCTCTGGGGTTTAAATTTGTGGCTAACTCTAGATAAGGGTCATGAGGTGTTGACTCTCATTTTTGTCTAATACGTATCTTCACCTTTATAGTCTTTAACAATAAAACCCTTAAGATCCACAGAGTGGGTTATTATTAAAGATAGCCGCTGCGTTTTCTTCTGAGTCTCACTCTATAATTTTCATACACATGTCTGACTCTGTTGTTTTTATTATTTATCAATCATTGTATTTGTACTTCCTCTGGACGTGTGTGTGTGTGTGTGTGTGTGTGTGTGTGTGTGTGTGAGAGAGAG
>PVJN01009493.1:0-10970 GCA_004026805.1 Lasiurus borealis
CAGAGGTGGAGGAGATCTCTACAAGTGAGATAAAGATCTTAGGAATGTAGGAGAGGGTGTCACACTTCGTGGAAAAGAAACACCCCGAAAAAGTTGCTACTGGTCGTGCATCGGAGCTGTTCAATGAAACTTGCCTTACCCATTTCAGAAACATTCTGAAAGGAAGGAAGAGGCAAACCTCGTTGGACACTTTTTTTTTTGAAAATGCAAAGACCAGTAGCAATTAAGTTCAGTGAAGATTAGGAAGATTAGTTAAGTTACATTCAGTTTAGGGATAAAGTGTAGCATTAAGAGTGTAACGAGTAGGTAAATACACTTTATAAAACCAGTTTATTCCTTTACATTCTCTCTTATGTTTTATATAATATTTGTCATTTATAAATACATTTTTCTTATTCAAAAACACGTAACAAGAACAACTGGGGTGGTGGCAGTTTGGTGGCTGGAACGGATTAATGGCATTCCAATTGATTTCAGTGGGGAAATTTGCTTTGAGATACTAGCAACTTGATATACGAGCAAGGTTATGGAACGAAGTAAACTCGTATCTCGAGGAATTAGGTAGGGCTGCTATGTCTCCTGGGATTGGCAGAGTATTCCTGTGTATTAGGTGTCTTATAGAGCCTAGTGGCTCAACCTCCTCACTCACCTGAGCTGGGCATCTAGTTGTGCCCCTGTGTGAGCCAGGTGTGCCTCTATTGTAGTTGAGCCTTGATTGTTGTTGGCGTGAGGACCAGTTGTGACTACAATGAGAGAGCTGTGCAGGAGACATCCTTGAGGAGCAGGACTTGCTTCAGTGGGACTTTAGTACTCACTGTGTCTGTCTCATTTGTAGACGTGTAGAGTTGTAATCTGGTATGATCTAAAGCTGTCCCCTGGAGGCAATCTCTAGGGCTTCCAGGGAGGTGCCAAGTCAGTCTCTGTCTGGGACCACTGGGCAGGAGCTACAGAGGGCTTTGCACGTCTGCTATTTGCTATTTTTGGGGGGGGGGGGGGTTGAAGGTATGTAGGTAAAGCCCAGCTGTGAAGCAAGGCAGGCTGATAACTTGTGTCAAGTGTTGGGCATTTAATTGTAGGTTTGAGACACTGTCACCAATTGCAGCTTATTTGACAGATTTTAGCAAAGTCAGGCCATTCATATGGAAAAGCTGCTGCAAACAGCTTGGGTGGCACTGCAAATTGCATGCAGGGATTCTCAGGGAATTCCCAGAGTAGAGCAAACTGTGTGCTCCAGGCTGACAGATTCAAATATGTCTGCCAATCAGCCTTGTGACAGGGAAGGTCCCAGCACAGGAACAATGACCCCTCCAAGCACCCCTAGTCTGGGAGAAAGCCACCTCCAAGTTTCTTCCCTGATGCCAGATAGTCTAGTTCCTCTCCTATGTGTCTGCGTCCCCCAGAGACACCTTGTACTGGAGCTCAAAGGAAGTGAGTTCAAGTAAGTTCGTGTGCTAGCCCTTTTAGAGCGACACCTAAGGTCTTCAGCAATTTCTGTGTCATTGAGCCCCAATATCTGCTGGTTTTTACAGCTAGCCTATAGTTTGCCGGGCTTTCTCTTGCCAGCTCTGGAATTCTGGGCTGGTACCCATTGCTCCTCCCAGCTCAGGAACCCAGGGCTGGGTCCCCTTGCTCCTCACACACAGCTTCCACAGGGACTGTCTCCCTCCTGACTAAAAAAAAGTCACACATGAGTTTTGGGCCAGCTCTGTCTAAGCCTCCACCCTCCTATCAGTCTCAGTGTCCTTTTTTCTTTGCTTCTTTAGTTGTAGGACTTCAGTCAGATTTTAGGCAGTATTGAATGATCTAGTTTTTTTATTTTATTTTTTATATTAGAGGTCCAGTACATGAATTTGTGCATGCGTGGGGTCTGTCTGGCCTATTCCATGGCGTCAGGCGGAGGGGCCGCTGGTGGTTGGCTGGCTGGCCCCACTCCCAGTAGAGAGGATGATTTGCATATTAGACTTTTATTATGTAGGATATATTTTTACTGATTTCAGAGAGGAAGAGAGAGAGACAGAGACAGATAGAGAAAGACATCAATGATGAGAGGGAACCATTGATTGGCTGCCTCCTGAACTGGGGGTGGAACCTGCAACCTTGGCATGTGCCCTTTACCTGAATTGAACCTGGGACCCTTCAGTCCATAGGCCAATCAATGCTCTTTTCACTGAGCCAAACCAGCTAGGGCTGGTTGTAATTTTGATGTAGTTGTGAGAGGTTGCGAGTACAGGTGTTTACCTATGCTACCCTCTCGGTTTTCCTTCCTAAATCTGAAATGCATTTTTAAAGGTAAGAAATTATTCCTTTAGACCTTAGCCATATTGTTTAAGTTTTTTTCTTTTAAAAAATAGCATTGGGTTGCTGATTTATGCTTAGATGTCTTTCTCTCGTTCAGTAGCATTTCTTAGTATTTGAATTTCCATAGCTTTTTGGTACTTGGTCTTTCTTTGAAATTTTTATTGATTTTTATAGAGAAAGGAAAAGGAGAGAGAAATTGAAACATCAGTGATGAGAGAGACACATCAGTGATGAGGGAGACGCATCAGTTGGTTGCCTCCTACACGACTCCTACTGGAGATCGAGCCCACGAAACTGGGCATTTGCTCTGACAGGGAATCAACCATAAGTGTCACTCAACCATTGAATAACACCTGTCAGACTTCTTTTTTTAAATCAGTAAACGGGGCATATTGCAGTCCGACTAAGATATATAACTAATGTAAAATGTGTAACCTTATTCCCTTGGAATTAAAAGGAATATTTTTAAAAACAGATATATCTTTGGTTTTGTGCCTCTGCAGTTGTTTTTGGAGCATTTGTGTCTTCCTACATTCTCTGTTAAATAGTAGGAGGGACCAGGATGTTGATAGGAACTAAGATTTATTGAACACTTGATAAAATTTTTCAGGTACTATTAAGTGATTTATGTATATCATGTAAGAAGTGTGCTTTCAGAAGCCCTGTTTTCCTGATACAAGAACATAATGATTTAAGATAAGTAAATTCAATTTGGGCAAGGTCTCCCAGTCATCTCTCCTTGTGTGTTGGATTTTGTAGGCATTATTTAAAAAAAAAAAAGAAGATGCTAGTCATGGCCTTTTTAAACATGTGTGTTTTTTTCAGTTCCTTAAAATACTGGAAAAAATTTCATCTTACAAAGTTAGCAAAATAAAGGTAATAAATTACAAAGTAAACAATGTATTATTTTTAAAATAACCCAAAATATTTTTTCTACTAAGTTATTTATTTTACAGTATTCCTTTTCTAACGTACATCTTTTCCCCTATTACCCAAATTTAGGGTTTCTGGTTCAGGTTTTTCATTGAAAGTGAGTCACATCCTTTTCTTTTTGGCACATGTATCTGAATTTAGTTTAGTGAATTTTATTGGGAAACGCTTTAATATTTTCAGGAGATAAAATAAACTATTTTGTATACTATGTCTAATGGAAGAGTAACAGAAACCAAACCTTTCTTATAGTTGCATTTATTTTGGATTTACCTTGTTTATTCTTACACCTCCTTTCAAAGACCTACTTCAAATTAAATGTTTCCACATTCATGCTTATTTCCCTGGCATGCATTTTATTTGGTCTCATTGCACTGGTACATAATATTATTACCTTTTATTATTGTAATTATTTACATGTCTATCTTCTTGGCTAGTAAGTTTTCCAGTGTATAATAGGCTCTCCTATTTATTTGAAAATACTAACTGTATGTAAAGACACCTTTTAGAATAGGGTCAAAATTACAAGTTAAAATTTCCAATGGGCCGAAACCAGTTTGGCTAAGTAGATAGAGCGTTGGCCTCCAGACTGAAGGATCCCAGGTTCAGTTCCAGTCAAGGGCACTTACCTTGGTTGTGGGCACATCCCCAATGAAGGGTGTACAAGAGGCAGCTGATCAATGTCTAGCTCTCTATCTCTCTCCCTTCCTCTATGTAAAAAAATAAATAAGATGTTTTTGTTTTTTTTTAAATTTCCAATGGATTCTGTTATTTACAAGTAAATAACATATCATCCTATTTGAGGAAGTGATGTATATGACATTTTAGTGCCATCTCTTGGGCATTTGACAAAATTACTTTAAAGGCTTCTGAAAGTGTCTATAAATGAAAACTAATTTTGCCGACATTGCTATGCAAACATAATGTACTCTTTCCCCCTGGAAGCAGTAATGATAATCACCTAAACATAAATTGTTCATAATGGACTGCAGTTTTACTTACCTTCCTAAAGAAAATTAGCCAAAAATTTAGTGTAAATGTTAAGTGGGAAGCTTAAAAAAAGATAGTTACTTTTTAAAGCTTATTTTAATTTTAATTTAAGAGAAAGTATTAGCTTTTGATGTGTGAAAGAATTTAACTTGAAGGAAAGACATCTGTTTAAGTATTTGCCAGTTAAGGATTTTAAAATTCTTAACACAGGGTGCTTTTTTATTTATTTTTGGTCAATACATAAACTTCTAATTACAGATCACTATGAGACATTTACTGAGGAAATAACAGGTGGTGGTGATGGTGATGTGTGTGTTTAAGGTTTGGAGAGTAGTGATCTAGAAGAGGGGCTGATGTTCAGTTATATTGCTATACTCTGAAGTCATGTAGTATACTTAAGATGTATCTATCCTATTTAATAAAAGAGTAATATGCAAATTGGCCATCACTCCAACACACAAGATGGCTGCCCCCATGTGGTCAAAGATGACCACCACAAGATGGCCAGCAGGGGAGGGCAATTGGGAGGGACCAGGCCTGCAAGGGAGGGCAGTTGTGGGCAATCAACCCTTCAGTTTAGAGGCTGACGCTCTATCCACTGATCAGGCCGACAGGGAATGGCATTTAGGGGCAATCAGGAAGGCAGGCAGGTGAGCATTTGGGAGCCAGCAGTCTTAGATTGTGAGAGAGGTGTCCGACTGCCTGTTTAGGCCTGATCCTACTGGACATCCCTGGAGGGGTCTCAGATTGGAGAGGGTGCAGGTTGGGCTGAGGATTACACATACCTCCTGTGCACAAATTTTGTGCACCGGGCTTCTAATCTACACTAATAAAAGAGAAACATGCAAATTGAACATCACTCCACTATGCCCACCAGCCAATCAGAGTGAATATGCAAATTAACCCAGCAAAGATGGCAGTTAGTTTGCATATGCAGGTATGGAGCGAAGACTGAAGACAGTGTAGAAGGAAGGCAGAGTGGGCTTCACTCCCTTCTCTGCTTCCCTCAGGCCACAGGAAGTCCTATTCTTGCAGGAATAGGCCTGAGGAAGCCCTATTCTACTGGTGTTATCTAATAAAAGAGTAATATGCAAATTGACTGTACCTCCGCTATACCCAGAAGCCACACCCAGCAGCCAATCAGAGAGAGTATGCAAATTAATCCAGTCAAGATGGATATAGCCACAGACAGAGCAGGAGGGAGGCTTGGATTACCCCTGGTGATGGAGGAAGCCAAGCTTTCCGCAAACCCTGGCTGGACCAGGCCTCCGCTTAAGGCAACAAACTTCAATGGCTGCCACCATTGAGTGAGGCTTGGGTTGCCCCTGGCGATGGAGGAAGCCAAGCTTTCCACACACCTTAAGCGGCCACTTAAGTCAACGAAGTTTCAGTTGTAAAGATAAATAAGTCCCAGATATCAGGGCCTCTGCTTGAGTTGCCAGGAGGTGTGGCTGGCCTGCAAACCACCACAGGACCCTCGCCCAGGCACCCCATACCTCAAAGAGACTCCCACCCTAATCTGGGATACCCTTCAGGCAAACCAGCTAGCCCCTACCTATGCATATTACTCTTTGCCCTATCTAATAAAAGAGTAACATGCAGATTGACCATCACTCCCAACACAAGATGACTGCCCCCATGTGGACACAAGATGGCCAACAGGGGAGGGCAGTTAGG
Organism: Lasiurus borealis; assembly: GCA_004026805.1. Lineage (NCBI taxonomy): Eukaryota > Metazoa > Chordata > Mammalia > Chiroptera > Vespertilionidae > Lasiurus > Lasiurus borealis. Next base: position 5,896 of record PVJN01009493.1, read on the forward strand.
GGTGAACAGGCCCACAGGGAAGGGCAGTTAGAGGCAAACAGGCTGGCAGGAGAGCAGTTAGGCATTTAATCACGCTGGCAGGGGAGTGGTTAGGGGGTGATCAGGCTGGCAGGCTGAAGCGGTTAGGGGAAACCTGGATCAGGCCTAAAAGGGCAGTGGGACATCCCTCAAGGGGTCCCAGGTTAGAGATTGAGCAGGCTGGGCTGAAAGACACCCCCTGTGCACCAATTTTGTGTAGCTATGACATGTTCTGACCACCAGTGGTTAGAGGCTTAATGCAGGAGCTGCCCCCTGGTGGTCAAGTGCGCTCCCACAGCCAACCTCCCAAGGATCTCCACCAGTGCCTTGATTGAGGAAAAAAAATTGAGTTGAAACAATTTTTTTTCTCAGTTTTTAAACTTTCTGTTAATTCTGGATATTCTGTATTGCTTTTTAAGCCAAGGAAGGAAAAATTGTTTTTTATTTTTTTTGTAAATTAAAAGATAGATGTGCCTATTGTTTTGCCTGTTTTTAAATGACTCATTCATTCCCCTATTGTTGCATTTTCTTTTGTAGCTTAACACATGCTTGACTAGATAAAATCTTTAAAAAGTGAGACTGATAATGTTTCTGATTTTCTTAATCACTACCTCAAACTATAAAATTATATTCTTTTGCAGTATCCCTTTTACTATTCAGCGGCTATGTGAATTGCTAACAGATCCAAGAAGAAATTATACAGGAACAGACAAATTTCTCAGAGGAGTAGAGAAGGTATATATTTTGTTATTGAAATTATATTAAACCGTAGCATAATAAGTTTCAGAAAAAACGCATTGAGTAAGAATTGTTGTAGTAACCTTTTCTTGAAATAAGTTTCTTGACTTACCTGAAGTTTTTCCCAAATTGTCTGAATTGTGGTCAGAGTTTCGGAGAGATTTAATAGAGGGGCAGAGGAGGGCTTATGATCAATTAAGTTTAGGAAAGCAGCTTAGGATTCTCTCCTAGATAGTCATAGTATACATCAGTATATTAAATGTCCTATGAAGTTCCATAATTGATATTTTAACTTTAATAGAGTATTTTGCAAACTTGTTGATCCATGGAATTCATTTATTTCAGTTCTGGAATTCAGATGTACACTACTTTGGAAAATCACTGATACAAAGCATTTAGATTAGATGTTGTGAAAGAATGAAGAAAACATTTGGTTTTCTTTGAATTGAGATAATTATTAATAAGAAAAGGGCATTTTGGACAAAGGGAAGAGTATGATGAGCAAAAACATCAAGGTGTTTGAGGAAGTTGACTTGTGTAAAGAAGGTGAAGGAGCCTTGGAAAACAAGATTGGACCAGTGGATGGCTAATCCCCTCACTTGGTGATTGATCCTAGCCCAGTGTTCATTTTATGGTTATAATTCAAATTCAGTTTATTTACCCTGGGAGCTGGAGTCCAAAACTGTTAGTCATTTACAATAGATCATAAGGCCTTACCAGATTAATGTTTTTAATCTCTTGTAGTATATGGTCCTACACATCAGGCTTTGATTGGTACTGCTTTATAAGGAAATTAATGTCTAAGTATCTTGGGGGTGATTTCTAACTAAAATAAGGAGAGGGTGGTTCTACTTTATTACATGCAATATATAATATTAGGGTTCCAAAGTAACTAAAGTAGAGTAAAAAAGAAATAAGCAAGACTGTCAAAAAAATAAAATAAATAAATGCATTAGTATGATATTAGATTGTGGTCTTTTGTTGTTTGTAAGTTTTTATTTTAAAACTTTTATTAGTAAAATCAGAATAAATAGAAACTTATCAGGATGAATTTGAGAAATTAGAAACAAATGATTAAACTTATGTTGTAGTACTTTTCCTCAAGTTAAATCACCAATTTTTGTTTGCAGAATGTGATGGTTGTTAGCTGTGTATATCCTTCTTCAGAGTAAGTAGAAAAACTTTTCTATTTCTAATATGTTATTCTTAAAAAGTTACACTTATTTTATATGTAATGAAACATAATTACATTTATAATTATCACCCAGTTTCCAAAATTGAATATTACCAATAATATTATCTGTGTGTTTCTTCAATAAAGGGATTTGGATTAAGGAGATTTATGATTTACTATAACCTTCACATTGTTGGATTTATGTATTGTCATGGTGCTCAGGGCCTTGTGATCCTATCCTAGATACTTTTCCAGAGCATCTTTAGAAATTTAGCTACTTGATTACATTCCTCTTCATGATGGAAAACTATTTCCAGTTCTCCAGATTTATAAAATATCAGTTTAGGGCACAATTAATGTTTTGTTAATGAGTGGGTATCTTGGAAATTATAGGAAGTTTAGCAGTGTCCCTGGCCTCTACCCCCTGTCAGTAGTATCCCCTCCCCTCTCTCTCCCCCCCTCCTCCCCTGCACCCCCTTCCAAAAAGTCTTCAAACTCTGTCAAATGTCTTCTGGGATGCAGTGTGGGGTAGAGGGATTGTGAGGAGGAAGTTGCCTCTCATTGAGGAAAAGTTGATTTAACAAGGTTAAGCGCCCAGCTTGTTTTGTCTTCTGGACAGAAAGTATATGTCAATCACTGGTGACTGACTGGATACTTAACGTGTCAAGGTTAAAAATACCTCTGATTTAATAGACAGAAACTGAATTTTTTTTTCCATATATTTTATTGATTTTTTACAGAGAGGGAGAGGGGTAGAGAATTAGAAACATCAGTCACCTGCCTCCAGTACACCCCATCCTGGAGATGTGACTGAAATCAAGGTACAACTTTGACCAAAATTGAACCTGGGACCTTTCAGTCCATAGGACGCTCTATCCACTGAGCCAAACTGGTTAGGGCAAAAAAAAAACCTGAATTTCTTTCCAGAACTTTTTCAAGACTATACATGTTATTAATTTAAGATAATCCCATGATTTTTATTTCTCACAGAGGTCTTATTGTTTGGTTTTGCAGCAGTAATATCTTACAAAAGATGTAAATTCTTGATTCCTCTCAAACCTAATACATGAAACCATCCATAACAGTGTTGTTTGTTTGTTTGTTTGTGTGTTTGTTTTCTCTCAAAGGAAAAACAATTCTAATAGTTTAAATCGAATGAATGGTGTTATGTTTCCTGGAAATTCACCAACTTACACTGAAAGGTAAGATTCTTGATTTTTAATATCCAAAGAAAGAGTTTACGTATTCTTAGTTTTGAGTAGCAGGCTCAATATTTTTTTAAAAAAATTAGGCATTAGGAGGATAATAGAATATACTAAACAGAATTAGTTAATGCAGATCTGAAAGTCAGAATGACCTTGAAAGGAATGACTTTTAGCAAAATGGGAAAATGATGTTCACTTGTCTTACCACAGGGCTAATATAAATGGACCAGGAACACCGAGGCCACTTAATCGACCAAAGGTTTCTTTGTCAGTTCCCATGACAACCAATGGCTTGCCTGAGAGCACAGATGACAAAGAGTCAAACTTACAGCAGACTGAGGACAACAGTCACAGGTGTGTTTGTGATTTATATTTAACAACAAAAACTGTTTATAAAATGTTAACATTGGTGATTTTCAGCACTTACTCATTGCTTACTAATATTTGAGGTATAGACAGGTTTTAATGTGGTTATAGAAGCTATTAGCATATACTGAAGATGAGCATAGAAAAGACACTGCTAAATTATGGAGGTCCTCTTTATAATAGGGTCTTAAGAAAATAAAGTGGTCATAATGCATTTTAATTTTTTTGAAAGTTACTGGAAAATACATTTGTAAATGAGTTGAAATTTTGTGAATAATTTCTTATATAGATCATAAAATGAGACATTTTATTTATAACGCATCAAATTTTCTGCATCACTTACGGGAAAGAAGACTGAATGAGTGAGGGGATTTAAAGAGCATGCCCATATGGAAGACTTGTAGTTTTATTATAGGAGAACATTTAACTTTTTAGAGAATTGAACCAGAAGGTCATATAACTTGTTGACTAGTTCCTCATGGTAAACATTCATTAAACAGTTTAGGTTCCCTTGAAAATTTTCTCATGTTTTCTTGGCCCAGGTGGTATAATTTAACTTTGACACTGAAATACAATTAAAAATTAATTAGGTCTTTAAAATGAGAATGTAGAGGATGAAGAAAATAACCTTATTAATGACACTTTAAAAAACCACTTAACAGTAACTCTCCGACACCTGGATCAGAAAGTTCCTCAGTGAGCCCTATGAAAAATAAACATCCAGATGAAGATGCTGTGGAAGCTGAGGGGCATGAGGTAAAAAGACTTCGGTTTGACAGAGAAAGTGAAGTCAAGGAATTGACCAGTCAGACATCTTCCAGTGAAATTTCTTCAGTTATGGTAGAAGAAACAGATGCATCATCTTCATCTCAGGATAAAGACAAAGAAAGTAGTTGTACCAGGCAACACTGTACAGAAGAGGAGGAAGAAGAGGAGGAAGAGGAAGAAGAAGAAGGTATTTAGAAACCATCTGTAAAAAGGGTGGAGTGAGGAGATCCTCAAATAAAGAACGTAACATAATGCTGATGTTGGGCTTTTCTCCCACATTTATGTAGTTGCTGCTCAATTTCAGGGGATATGATTTTGAACTGTAGAATATCACAATTCATGAAACTTAACTCTTGGAGGTTTTTAAAATAAAATTTAACTACAACATTTGCTTATTTTTAGAGTCTTTTGTGACATCAAGAGAAATGGTCCCTGAAAGAAAAAATCAAGAAAAAGAATCTGATGCTTTAACTGTGAACGAAGAGACTTCTGAGGAAAATAATCAGATGGAGGAATCTGATCTGACTCAAGCTGGGAAAGATTTACATTCTGAAGGTAGTGAAAATACAGGCCTTGACAGTAGTGGTTCTGATTGCCATGAAACAGAGGAATTGGTAGAATCCAGCTGTAGTGAAACTGGGGAGATTCTCTCAGAATCATCCATGGAAAATGATGATGCAGCCACAGAGGTCACAGAGGAACCAATGGAACAAGATTAATTAGATACAGTATTTTACATACAGTTCTGGTTTTACACTGTATAAAACTTTTATGTAATAAAGTGGACCTTTAGTTTTACAAGAGAA
>PVJN01009493.1:11070-42454 GCA_004026805.1 Lasiurus borealis
TGTATAGATTTTTTTTTTTTTTTTTTTTTTTAAGAATTAAAAAAAAAAGTTTTTTAACTGGAAAGTAATTATAATTTTGAAGACCCTTTGGAGATTATTTAGCTTATACATACACAAAAAAGCTTTTTGCCTTTTTCTGACAGCTCTAGCAGTTTTCATATTTTGGTCATAGTTTCAACATTTTAACCTGAATTTTAGGGTTTCATGCTGATTTCCAGATTTTATTGTTTAACTGTACAATGGAACTTTAAGTCATATAGACATACATACATATATATAAATATACACACACACACATATACACACACACACACATATATATTATTCTAAAGGGGGAAATGTTATATTTTTCTGTTTCTATAAGAGATGAATAAATACAGTGGATACTTTTTCTATTGGTCATGACTTCACTCTTTCAGAAGACATTTTCTTTCTCTTCTAAGTAATTCAAATAAAATTTGGTCCTTGTGAAACCCTGGAAATCTAGAGTCTGTTGAAATACCAGGTTAAACACATTCCAAGAAATCTGTTCAAAATAAAATTCTTTTCTATACCTCTGAGGTGCCTGAGAAAATGACTTCATTATTTATAAGAAAATGTGCTTTATCTTGGAAATTGTGTTCAAACATGAGCTTACTATTTTGTAGAATATGAATGCTTATAAAGCTGACATGAGAACGTCTCAGAACTGAGCAGTTTCCTTAACTTTTTGCTTGCTTTTCTGAACATTGTGAATATTACACATTTCTTTCTAAATTATTCTAGAGTATACAGATGTCAATGATATGAAACACCACTGTACTGGAAGAATTAATATATTACTTTAGTAATGTACTGGAGCTAAATGACTGAAGCTTTAGGGGTGCATAGAAATCACCATAATTTGTATGACATTTTGAAGTGAATTAAATATTTTTGAACATGCTTCTTCAACAGCCAGTGTTATATTTTTCAGATCAACACAAAGCACAATAATTACTTTAAACTCAATATTTTCAAATTCACATATCTAATGTCATGTAAGATGCAATTTTCCTGTCAAATTACTGGCTACCAAATTTATACCTGTTTTCTTTGGCTGTACCTTTTGATATTTAGAATTTTTAAATTTCTGTAAAGTAGATTTTGTAGGATGTAATGTGTTCACTGCCTTTGTGACGCGATATATAACTGTATAATTTCTGTGTGTAAACTGAGTGCTTGGGCTTTCAATACAGTATTCATATAAAGCAATAAATACTAATGTTATGAAATATTTGAGTACATTTTTATCAAAAATAAAATCTTTTTTTTAGTTTCAGATACCTGAAGTACACAGATGAACTTATAAAACTGATGCAAACAATTTCTGACACTGTATCATATGCTTTTGGGTGATTTGGATGGCAACTACAGTTTTGCATTTTGACTACTTAAATTGCTCTGACTAAAAAATACTAGGACGATTTGGCTCTGTTTATGTTTGTAGGGTAACATACTACTCACTTGACTGTCAGGTTCACAGCAGCTAGATATATTTATGAATATGTCTAGTAGTCAAAATAAGAACAATGCTGATTTATTGTACTCGGAGAAAAATCACACACTTTTTTTAATGTTGCAAAAATGTTAAAATGAAGCAAATTTTAAATGAGATATTCTTTTTTAGTGACTTATTATTAATCTTATTTTGTTGAAGGGTATTTTGCCAATGAGAACAGATTTGTAAACATGTTAAGAAATCCTGAAATTTCTTTAGCATATTTATGAAATTATTGTCAATAAACCTGTTCTTTAAGACCCTGTGACCTTTTGATATTTTTATTTTAATTGTGCCATGAATCATTTGTAAACAAATAGATTTACCTTTGTTGCTTTAGGTTGAAGTTTTAGCAATCATGACCTTGAGGTCTGTGGTTCATTTGTAAACTTGCGATTGTTATTTTTGCAAGGGCAAATGTATATCTTTATTAAATAAAGTACAATAATGGTGAATGTACCAAAATGCTGTCACTTAACTCTATGAGAGATCTGCATTTTGACCTATAGCTTAATTTCATATTTGTAAGTTTCATATATTGATCATAGATTAAATTTGTTGCATTTATACATAAAATTGTAGAATGTTCATGAATATGTTTAGAATAGATGGACTTACCTTTGTAGTTAAACTGAGGAATCTTGTTCCGCTGATTTAAGATACTGATGCCCATTTGGAAGTAAATTTTCACAGGTGTGCATAGGTGCACTTTAGACTTTGCTTCATGAAAATGTCAATTCTACTCATAACTGATTTAGATAAGAATTTTTTTAAAATCCTCAACTGAAAATAATTTTTTCCATTGATTATTTTAAACTTAATTTAATTTTTAGGGGGCGAAGGGAGAAACATAGATGTGAGAGAGACACATGGATTGGTTGCCACTGCCATGTGCACCTGCCAGGGCCAGGGATTGAGCCTCTAGCTGAGTTATGTGCCCTTCACTGGGGATTGAATTTACCACCCTTCAGTCCATGTTTTGATGCTCTAAACCACTGAGCATTCCGGCCAGGGTCAGATGAGACTTTTTAAAAGATTAATTTTAGGCACATTTTCTTAACATATTACCAGCAAAGTCATATTTAAAAAATCTAAAGAATTGTAATGATTAATTTTAATTTCAGTGATTAAAAATTACTTTTTGGCCTGGAGCAGATTGCTTACCTATAAGACTACTTTGAACCCAGCATGCAAAAAGAATTTGAAATTCTTGCTGGTCAAAAAAGAAAAAATATGTAGGTAATACATCTTTAAAATAAAACATTATCCTACTACATTTTATTTTTTAAATGTAGCTTTTCAGTTCTGAATAGCAGGAGAGAAATTAGTGGGAAAGTGTTAATTATTAGGTAAGTTCAATCCAGTTAGGATTTATTATTAAGTGTATCTGTCAAAAGTGTGGTCTGAGCAGTGGTATGGAGCCATAACCCTTCAGCATGGAAAGGCATCCATGAAATTGTGGCCTGTAAAAACATTGAGGCTCAGAGTATTTGCTTTGCTGATGTAGATAGGCATGTATTTATACATTTGTAAAATCAGAAACTTCATTGTTAATCCTCACATGAGAATATTTTTACATGAGGATATTTTTAAAAATTTTTTAGAGCAAGTGGGAGGGGTAGAGAGTAAAATCAATGTGAGAGAGAGAGAGAATGATTTGGTGCCTTCTGCACATTCCCCCAGCAGGCAAGAGGATTGAGCCTGAAACCGCAGTCCATGCCCTTGACTGGATCCACTCAAGACGCTTCTGTCTGTGGGCTAAGGCTCTGCCGCTGAGGAAACCGGCCAGGAAAAAATTAGCGATTTTTTAAATAATATACTAGTTTACCTGTAAAGATAGTTGGGCAGCATCTAAAACTACTAGAATGTGTGATTATGAGAAATATATCTTGTGGTAAGGATGAAAATGCAACTTATAGAAGCAAAGGAAATAAAAAGTGGGGTAGTGTTTCAAATTGTCTTCTGAACAGGAGTTTCTTTAATCATTTTGATCAAATGAAGTTCAGTTCTCTAAGAATTGTGCTATTAAAATGGATGAATGCAAAATCACCTTGTCATTTCATATGCAATTATTAGGCTTACTGGATTATCTACCTAATAAATGAATGCTAGGATGTTACAATACATCTAATATTTTACATTTAAAAAAATTAGTACACTTTGAGAATTTTTATTTCAACTTGGAGTCTAGATTACTTTGCCAAATGTATTATTTTTATAATGCAATAAATATAAATTAGAAGATTGCGTGGAATATTTTATTTGCTATAATAATTCACAAATCCCTCCCCTGCTTTCCCCATCCTACTGACCTCACAGCCCAGCATCAATTAGCATTTCCTGATCTACAGGGTGGAAAGGTTAATGTATTCATTACTTTATTATAGCTCTGCTGCTTAAGTGGTACTGTTTTTGCAAAGAGGATGCATCTGAGCTAAATAGACAATTATTCTTTGCTGAGCAATTCAAACTATCTGACGAAATTTTACTACGTCAAATTTCTCTTGGCATTAAGTTGTTATTTAGAATCATTTTAGAAATCTCAATTTCAGACAACTACATGGTAAGATGTGTAGTAGAATCCCCCTAAATGGATAGATTGTTTTCAATTTTGGATTCTCATTTCTTTCTACATTTGTACTCTGAAGTACAAAAAACAAAAACATGCAAGTTCTAGCATGTTTCTAAATGGAAATACTTTTGAGTTTTAACTCATTTAATTTCACTTATCCCCACTTTATTTACTAGATGGTATAGCTAATACGGAGTTTTGAATTAAGACTGATTCTTCAACTGACTAGGTCTGGCTAGTTGGCTTTCTAGAATGAGTAATATACTGTTTCCTTGTGTTCTAAGTCTTAGAACAACAGATATTTTCCCCTTTAGTTTAATATTGAGCATTTGTGTATCTGCTCTTTGAATTTATTTGTAAACGTCAAGATTTTCCCAAAGGCAATACATTTATTACAACTAAGATGTATCGTGAGACTACTTTCTTCTCTCTTCAAGGTACTGAGTTTATCCCTGAGCTTTTTGTGTTTCTTGCTTTGTGGTGTTGGGAGCCTCAGGAAGATGGTGAATCACTAAGAAATGTGGATCCCAGCAACAAAACTTTTGTGACAAGATTAGTTACCCCGACTGTAGAGAGGCCCAACACACCTTCAGGTGGTGGGGGATAGTTATTTCTATGAGTGGGATGTATCATTAAGCTAGCCAAGTTTTGCTTTAGATGTGGTATATTAGTAATTCATATGTGGTCAGTGATGCTTGCATCAAGAAGTCTGCAGTTGAGCCGAAAACAGGTTGGCTCAGTGGATAGAGCGTCGGCCTAAGGACTGAAGGGTCACAGGTTCTATTCCTGTCAAGGGCATGTACCTTGGTTGTGGGCACGTCCCCATTGGGTGTGTGCAGGAGGCAGCTGGTCTATGTTTCTCTCTCATCAATGTTTATAGCTCTCTGTCGCTCTCCTTTCTGCTCTGTGAAAAGTCAATAAAATATATATTTTTTAAAAAGTCTGCAGTTGAGTAGGCTTCCAAGTCTGTTAATGCTGCCTATTTGAGGGATAAACGTGGTATTTGGCTGTCTTCATTTTAGTTGGTTGTTTTTCTTTGCATTGATGATACTGCTGCAGCACGGAGGGTAAGCTTCCTTGTGACCATTCTCCTGTGCATTTAGGAGTGCACACAGCCCCACCTTCAGCCTGGCTGGGTACCTAAACTTAAGTTACTTGGATTCAGAATACAGTTTATTAGAAGTGTACCTAATTGTCAGTCACCACACGTGACTCTGTTTAGTCCTTTCTGTGGGTGATTTAGAGTTAAACATTTGTAATATTTCTGTTGGGAAATGTGGCCCAGTTCCTAATGAGGGTTTAAGATGCCTCCCACAGTGTTTACAGTATAAATTTGAACTCCATAGATTGAAATGTGTCGGGGATCCAGCAACTTGCCAGGTTGTTTTTTAAAGAAGGCTTATGGAGGTAACACGAATGACTATCTTAATAGTCAGTGATTCATAATAGAATTTGCAGTACCTTGTGATCATTATGTTTTTGTATTGAATACTAGAAATACGTTACAGATATAGGAGATTAGAGATGAATTTATTTAATACATTTAAGACTTTTGCTCTGGCTAGTTTGGCTAAGCTAATGGAGGGTCGGCCTGCATACTGAAGGCTTCCAGTTTTGATTCTGGTCAAGGCCATATACCTTGGTTGCGGGTACATCCCCAGTGGGGGTGTGCAGGAGGCAGCTGATGGATGTTTCTCATTGATATTCCTAACTCTATCCCTCTCCCTTCTCTGTGGAAAATCAATAAAATATATTTGGGAAAAAAAAACACCCAAGTGTTCAGTTTGGAGTTTATGTTTTCAAATTTTACTCCAATAAATGGAAAGAAAAATTACACATAACATACAGGTACAAACAAATATTTGTCCCTTGCGAGAAGGCAGCATGTGTGAGTTGTTAGTACTGGGGTCTAAAAGAGCAGATTTCTGACCTTTGAGAACTCAGTCCCCTTTCAGGAACAATAGCAATGTCCCTCGACTTGAAGAGATGCACAGGTGAGACCCATAAGTGCAACTGTTATGCTCTGGGGAGGCTGGAGAAGAATGTATATCCAGTTTTGGGGTGAAATGGTCTATAAGAATCAGATCCGGGAGAAACCAAGATGGCAGCATAGGTGAACACCTAAACAGCTGCCTCACACAACAATTTAAAAACTACAACTAAAAGACAGAATGGACATCATCCAGAACCATAGGGAAGCCAGCTGAGTGCAAATTCGGCAACTAGAAGGAAAGGGGCTCACGGAGAATCAGTGGAGCTGCAAAAAGCTGAGGTAGAGACGTGTGTGTGGAGTGGGCAGGGCGGAGTGCCTGGCTGGCTTCCTCTAACTCTCAATTGCACTGAACCCCACTTCTGGGCAAGGCTCACGGAGGAGTCTGGATTGTTGTGAAAAGGGAAGGAGTGCAGGGAATCGGGAAAGGCAGAGGTCTGTAGGTGCATGCGAAAGTGCACATACAGAAGTCTGACTGCTGATTGTGCTGCTGGCTTTCTCTAACAGGAGAGAGACAAGCTCCAAACTGCACTGAAATACAGGTCGGACTGCACTGAACCTCATACGGGTCCCCGGAGCGCACAGAAACTCAGGAGGGCTGGAAAGGCAGAGATCTGGAGGCGTGCACACCTGTGCACAGAGAGGGCTGCAGCGATTACCAAGGGACACAGACCAGGGTCTGATGGGAAGCCAAGACTGTCTGCTCCACCCCGAGACTCCACCCCATCCAAGCTGAGCACAGAGGTTTGTGCAGTATTGCAAGTCTTAAGGCGGAGTCCAGCACAGAAGTCCTGGCATTGACACAGCTGATCCTCACAACCAATTGGCTAGAAGGCAATTCCCCCCAGTGATACCAACCACAATCAAGACTTAACTACAACAAGGCTATACACACAGTCCACAAAGGGGTGCACCAAGAGAGTCCACCTCAGGTAACTGGGGAGGCGGTGCTATTGGACCATATAGGACACCTAGCACACAAAGCTACTCTACCAACTCGGGGAAGCAGTGAAAATGGGAAGACAAAGGAACAGATCACACACAAAAGAAAGGGAGGAAAACAAATGACTGGATATAGAGTTCAAAACCACAGTTATAAGGTTTTTCAAGAATTTCCTAGAAAAAATGGATAAACTTAGCAAAACCCAAGAGGAGATGAAAAGGAATCAACTAGAAATTAAACATACACACACTGAAATAAAAAAATACTATACAGAGACCTAACAGCAGACTAGAGGATCGCAAGAATCAAGTCAAAGATTTGAAATACAAAGAAGCAGAAAACACTCAACTGAAAAAGCAAAAAGAATAAAAAAATGTGGAGATAGTGTAAGGAGCTTCTGGGACAACTTCAAACGTACCAACGTCAGCATTATGAGGGTGCCAGAAGAAGAGAGAGAGCAAGATACCGAAAACCTATTTGTAGAAATAATAGCTGAAAACTTCTCCCACCTGGTGAAAGAAATAAACTTACAAGTCGAGGAAGCACACAGAACCCCAAACAAAAGGAATCCAAAGAGAACCACACCAAGATACATCATAATTAAAATACCAAGAGCAAAAGACAAAGAGAATATTAAAAGTAGCAAGAGAAAAACAGTTCATTAACTAAAAGGGAGCACCCATATGATTGTCAGCTGATTTCTCAACAAAGTATGCAGGCCAGAAGGGAGAGGCAAGAAATATTCAACGTAATGAATAGCAAGAACCTACAACCAAGAATACTCTATCCAAACAAAGCTATAATTCAGAATTGAAGGTCAGATAAAGAGCTTCACAGATAAGAAAAAGCTAAAGGAGTTCATCAACACCAAACCAGTATTATATGAAATGCTTAAAGGTACTCTTTCCATATAGTATTGCAAGGCCAATGTTTTCCTTTTCACAGTGAGTAGACATTACACACATTGAAATGCAACTTGTCTCTATAAAAATGTTTCATATATTTTTGTGATATTTCCATACCAGTACCCAGAGAGCTGTCCCAGTCATTTTAATAGCTGTGTAATATTTCAGCATAGAGATGAGCCATAATTTATTTAGCCCTCTTATACATCAATAATGGTTTCTCAGAAAGAAAAATAAAAAATCCCATTTACCATTGTTACAAAACAACAACAAAATAAGATACCTAAGAATAAACCAAGGAGGTAAAAGACCTGTCCTGTCAAAACTACAGGAAAAAAGAGATAGAGGAAGATATATAAAAGTGGAAGAATATAGCATGTTCATTAGTTGGAAGAATTAACATAATTAACATGTTCATAATACCCAATGCATCTATAGATTCAATGCAATCTCTATTAAAATACCAAAGGTATACTTCACAGAGCTAGAATAAATACTTCAAAAATTTATATGGAACTATAAAAGACTGAATAGCTGTAACAGTCTTGAGAAAGAAGTACAACATTGGAGGGATCACAATACCAGATATCAAGTTATAGTACAAAGCCATTGTAATCAAAACAGTCTGGTACTGCACAAGAATAGGCATATAGATCAGTGGAACAGAACAGAGACCCCAGAAATTGACCCACACCATTACAGTCAATTAATATTTGACAAAGTAGGCAAGAACATACAATGGAATAAAGATGGTCTCTTCAACAAATGGTGTTGGGAAAATGAGAAGATACATGCAAAAAAATGAATCTAGACCAACTTACATCATAAAGAAGAATAAACTCAAAATGGATGAAAGATGTAAGCCAAGAAACCATAAAAACCCTATGGGGGGAAAAAGGCAGTATAATCTCAGATGTCTCATGTAGCAGTGTTTTTACCAATACCTCCCTAGGGCAAGAGAAACAGGAAAAAATAAACAAATGAACTACATCAAAATAAAAAAGTTACACAGTAAAAGAAACCAACAAAATGGAAAAGGAGCCCACTATATGGGAGAATATATTTACCAATGATACATCCAATAGGAGATTAATATCCAAAATATATAAAGTAGTCATACAACTCAACAAAAGGAAGACAAAAATTAAAAAATGGGTGGAGAGATGCCCTGGCTGGTTTGGCTCAGTGGATAGAATGTCAGCCTGTGGAATGAAGGTTCCTGGGTTTGATTCTGGTCAAGGGCACGTGCCCAGGCTATGGATTTGATCCCACTGCAGGGATTGGGGGGGTGGTGTGTGAGGCAGCTGATCAATGATTCTCACCATTGATTTTTCTCTCTCTCCCTCTCCCTCTCTGAAATAAATAAAAATATAAATAAATAAAATAATAAAAAATGGGCAGAGGACCTGAATAGCCACTTCTCCAAAGAGGATATACAAATGGCCAAGAGACATATGAAAAAATGCCCAATCTCACTAATTATTAGAGAGATGCAAGTTAAAATGACTACAAGGTATCACCTCACCAGTCAGAATGGCTACCATCAACAAATTAACAAATAGCAAGTACTGGCAAAGATACGGAGAAAAGGGAACCCTAGTTCACTGCTGGTGGGAATGCAAACTGCTATAGTCTTATAGAAAACAGTATGGAGGTTTCTCAAAAATTTAAAAGTGGAACTTCCCTTTAACCCAGCGATCCCACTTCTGGGAATACATCCTACAAACCCCAAAACACCAATCAGAAAGAAAACAGGAATTGCTATGTTCATAGCAGCATAATTTACAATAGCTAAGGTTTGGAAACAGCCCAAGTGTCCATCAGTAGATGAATGGGCAAAAAAAGGTGTGAGACTTTTACACTGTACACTATGGAATACTATGCAGCTGGAAAATATTATGCTATATGAAATAAGACAATCTGAGAAAGATAAATATCACATGATCTCACTTGTTTGTGAAATCTAATGAAAAAAAATGAATTGATGAACAAAAGACCTGGAGTAGGGGGGCGTGGAACAGACTAACATAACTTGATGTGGGAGTGTGGGGATGAGAAGAGAGAAACCAAAGAATGTATATACTTGCTAGAGGCCTAGTGCATGAAATTCATGGACTGGGGGCTGGGGGTGGCATGGTCCCTCAGCCTGGCCTGCACCCTCTTGAAATCCAGAACCCCTCAGGGGATGTCCAACTGCTAATTTAGGCCTGATCCCACAGGGATTCCTGAAGATTGGGCCTAAATTGGTAGTTGTGGACATTTCTCTATCAGCCTGAAACTGCTGCCTGCCTGCCTGATGGCCCCTAACCACTCACCTGCCTGCCTCATTGCCCCTAAGCACCTCTGCCTGCCTTATCATCCCTAACCACTTGCCTACCTGCCTCACTGCCCCTAACCACCTCTGCCTGCCTGTCTGATTACCCCTAACTCATCTGCCTGCCTGCCTGATCACCCCTAACCATTCTGCCTGCCTTCCTGATTGACCCTAACTGTCTCTGCCTGTCTGATTGCCCCTAACCACCTCTGTCTGCCTGTATGATCACCCCTAACCCCTCTGCCTGCCCACCTCATTGCCCCTAACCACTCGCCTGGCTGCTTCATCACTCCTAACCACTCACCTGCCTGTCTCATTGCCCCTAACCACCTCTGCCTAATCACCCCTAACCACTCTGCATGCCTTCCTGATTGATTCTAAACTGCCTCTGCCTGCCTGATTACCTCTAAACATTCTGCCTGCCTGCCTGATTACCTCTAAACACTCTGCCTGCCTACCTGATTGCCCCTAAGCTGCCTGTCTTCCTAATCACCCCTAATCATCTCTGCCTGCTTGATCACCCCTAACTGCTCATTTGGGGGTGGCTGGCTGGGGTGAGAGGCCATGGTTGTTCTGCCATTTTGGTCACTGGGCTTTTATTATATAGGATATGCATAGCCCATGGACACAGGCAATAGTGTGGTGAAGACCTGGGGTGGTGAATAGGGACTGGTAGAAGAGGGTTAAAGGTGGGGGTAAATGGGAGACATATGTAATACTGTCAACAATGAACTATACATATATATAAAATAAAACTATGAAAAAAGGTATATAGGAGGTTGTGCATAGTTAAATATGCAAATACCATGTCATTTAATATAAGTGACCAAAGGTGACAGTAAACATGTAGGTACAGGCTTTAAATGTTTCCAGTTCTTTGGTTGTCATGTAGTTTATAGTCAAAGGCTAAGTATATTAATCATGTTTTAAAGGACTATCTATATACCAAGTTCCAGATAAATGTTTAAGAGAAGATAAAATATATAGCTAGTTAAGCATGAAACAGTGAGAGCTAAACAACAGTAATAGTCACAAGATGTATAGTCTCTGGTTTTTACTTTAAACAATGTCACTAACACATAGTTGTAAGATATTCTGTAGGTTCTTGGTGGTTCCATCCAGCATCCAAATGTGGATGAAAAGGGGCCACATACTATACCTGAAATTTTAGGGGAAGCCTGCATGGCAGTATTACAAACTCAGAGACCTCAATAACCACATAGAATGATCTGAAATTAAAACTTTTTAACTAAAAGATGTTTATGGCACATAGTCATGTTCTAGGCTAGAATCTCCCCTGACAAAGGTCAATCTTTACCTTAATTGAGCCTCATCTATTGTCTTTACAATGATATACCTTTGGAATATCAAAGTAAATTCCCCTTTCCAGACCCTTCAAAGTAGTCACCACATCAGAGAGGAGACCACCAATGCCCTCATTGTTATTGTTATGTTGTACTTGTTGACTGTTAACTACCCTGTACCCATCTATGTAAAAGAAGTATGTGTTTTTCATTTTACATTTTATCCAATCCCAGAGGTTCCCTGCCCCCACCCCTAGCTTTGTTTTCCCACCTCCCTCATCTTTCATCAATGGGTTTCATGTAACCCACTCACATCTTCTCTTTTTATTTTAATGTGTAAATCAAGGTGCAGAACTGTCGTTTTCCAGAGCATTTGCTCAATCTTTTGAGGTTTTGTTTTCCATCAATTGTCATCAGATTGGCTCAAATACACTCACAAAAGTCCTCCCCAGGTTTGAATGCTACTTAAGTTTACATTTACTTGGCACAGTGTGGCAACATTCCAAAGAAGCTCATCCAGAACTAACCCGAAGACAAGAACCCAGTACTAGGATCCAGCAAGGGACCCATTGAGTCCACTGGCTACTTGCCATATCAGGTAAAACTTGGGTGAGTTTTTTCTTAGAATCCAGGACATTCCCTTGGTTGTGGGGTCTAACTTTATTTGAGTTGTTCTTAGAAAATCCTAAATGTTAGGAGTTGAGATGGGTTGCTAGTTTTAATTTCAACTTTTCAACGGGAATTACTTTACTAAGTCTCTGAACAAAACCTTTTGCTGAAATGAGAGCCTGAACTCATTCAGTTCCAAAGACAAGGTACCTTCTCCCTCCAGCCTGAATTCTTAGGCAAGAATCCTTGTAGAGGTGTCAGAGGGCATTCCTCATGACATATAGGAGCTTCATAGGAAATTCCAACTCATTTCCCTGCACATTTTACAGTTGGTCACATAGCACTCTGAGTCCTCATGGCTAAATTAGACAGCCAGGGAGAGAAACTGAGGCATGAAAGAGGGTTGATACAACTCAGGGGGTAAGATCCTTGTGGCGCTCAATCTGTAAGCAGCTCACTTTGACCTGCTGCACAATAGCCCTAGAGGAAGTGTTCAGACACTACAGATACCCAAATAAAAACTAAAATTAAAATGGGAAATTATGCCTGAAAGCTTGATGAACTCCAAGAATCTCAGTCCCCCATTACTAATCCTACAATTTATATCTATAATTTGTATGAGATCTCAACTTGCAAGTGTCTAGCCAATTTTCTACTGAGAAGGGGGGGCTGAACACAGCCTTAACTCCTCTGGTTGAGAATTCTGATCTGGGGTGTGGGTGTCAGGAGTGCCCTCATAGCCCATCTCGGGAGTTGGGCATTATCTGCTCAGCTCCAGTCTGGGCTACTATAGTTACTAAGAGAGTGTGAGTATGGATGTTTGTCTGTCTTGGCATAATTATCTGCTTATTAACTGGTCTGTATGAAAGCAAAAGCTACTTTGATTTTCTGTTTGTTCGTCTCGTTAAAATGTTTGATTTACTGAAGGCTGAACCCATGATGGTCTGCAAAAGTCTCAAGCAATGATGTTGAGTTAGTTTTCTCAGATGTTTGCTCTCTATCACAGAGAGATAGTTGATAAAAATTTCTGTCTAGGTTTGTGTACTAGGGGCTTTGATTTGCTCTGTGATTTGTGTTAGGTTGAAATTTTAGAATTCTGGGACAGATTTAAAGAACTGGGATATATGAAGGAAAGTGGTTGAATCACTCAGAATTCACATTTAAAGAGGTGTGAATTGTGTCAGAAAGTGTTGAAACATTTAGAAATCAAGTTTATAGAGCTGGGAATTGTTTAGGAAAGTGTTTGAAAGACTTAAAATTCATGTTTATAGAGCTGTGAAATGTGTAGGGAAGTGTTGAAATACTGAGAATTCACATTTAAAGAGTTTTAAAATGTGTAGGAAAGTAGTTGAAACACTTAGAATTCAAGTTTAAAGAGCTTGAAAATGGCCAGAAAAGTGTTAAAGATACTTAGAATTCATGTTCAAAGACCTAGGAAATGTGTAGGAGAATGTTAGGGTTAGAATTATGGTTAGGAGTTAGGGTTAGGGTTACAGTTAATTTTCTGTTTACACTTAGAGTAAAAGTTAAGGTTTGGGTTTGGGTTAGAATCAGGTTTATGGTTAGGTATAGGGTTAAGGTTAGAGTTAGGAGTTGGAGTTAGGGAGTAGGATTTGGGTTACCATTAGGGATTACATTTAGTATTTGCATTAGGGAAATGTATAGGATTGTGTTTGAAAGATGAAGAATTCACTTAAAAGAGTTAGGATATTGGAAAATGGTTAGGATATTGTTTGAAACACTTAAATTATCTTTGAAAAGTTTGGTAAATGCTTATGGAAGTGTTTGAAATGCTGAGAATTCACATTTATAGAGCTGGGAAATGTGTAGAATAGTGCTTAAAACTCTTAGAATTCACGTTGAAAGCAACAGAAAATATGTAGGAAAGTGGTTTAAAAACTTAGAATTCATATTTAAAGAAATGTGAAAAGTGTAGGAAAGTGTTGAAACACTGAAAGTACTTGTTGAAAGAGCTATGGAGTGTGTGGAAAAGTGTTTAAAACACTTATAATTCACATAGATATATGGAGAGAGGTATAGGAAAGTATTTGAAACAGAATTTATGTTTATAAAGCTGTGAAATGTATAGGAATGTTTTCAAAATCCTTAGAATTCTTGTTTAAAGCTTGGGAATGTGTAGAAGAGTGTTTAAAACACTAAGAATTCACATTAATAGAGCTTCACATTGTGTAAGATAGTGTTCAGTTATGGTTAAGAGTTAGGGTTAGGGTTAGGGTTAAGTTTAGAGTTAGTGTTAGGAATTAGGGTTAGAGTAAAGTCTTATTTTTAGGTGTAATCTTTTTAGTATTTGTTGTTGGTAAATTTGTAGAATTATGTTTTAAAGACTTAAAATTCACATGGAAAGAGATGGAAAATGGTTAGGATACTGTTAAAAACACTTAAAATATCTTTAAAAATGCTGAGAAATATTTACTGAGAATTCACGTTAAAGAGCTGGAAATGTGAAAATAGAATTCACGTTGAAAACGTTAAGATATATGTAGGAAAGTCTTTAAAAACAGTTATAATTCATGCTGAAAGAACTTGGATATATGTAGGAAAGTCATTGAAATCCTCAGATTTCACGTTTTAAGGCATTGGAATGTGTAGATAAGTGGTTGAAACACTTAGAAATATCATTGAATGAGCTGGGAAATGTTTATGGAAGTGTTTGAAATACTTAAAAAGTCACATTGATAGAACTGGGAAATATTTAAGAATATGTTTGAAATACTTAGAATTCACTTTTACAGAACTTGGAAATCTGTAGGGACAGAATTAACGATTAAAGAGCAGTGAAATGTGAAGGGTTGTGATAGCCATGACTTGGGTGGCTTGGGTTCAGGAACTGGAGAAGGGCCATACACAAATGAAGAGACTAGACAAGAAATATGAATTTGGAAATTACAGAGAGCTTGGTAGAAAGTCTTTCTCGAGCGGAAAGGATTCCATTAATGCCCAAGCCCTGCTAGCGTTTTATTCAATTTTAGATACACACACATCTTGACCTTAGGCAGGCAATTCCAGTAGGAGTCAGACTATCTTAAAGGTCAGTCATTATTAGTAAAGATTTACTTTGAGACTATTTGGTCAGGAAATTGCTTGCACCACCATTGTCTCAACAGAACAGCGGGTGCATAATTTCAGCCTTTGCCAAACCTCAAATGGTAAATACTGTCTTATTGATAGTTCCCCATAAGGTACACATGGAATTGTCTGAGCTGTAGTTAAAATTATACCATTAATGGGTACAAGTGCAGCAGCTAATTTCCATTGCATATTTTGTAGGGGCCAATTGTCATGTAATTGAGATCCAACAAATCTTCCTCCAAGTCATGAAATGGAGTGATTAGCTTCAACATTATGATAGCATGAAGTCCCCTTCCATTTTAGAGTGCAATTGTTACTGTGTGCAGACCAGTAGGGGCTCCAATCCACAAAGGAAAATATTGTTATTAAGTTGGCAAGGTTAATGAGGACCTTGCACCTGGAGTAGCACCTTGCAGCTGCAGACAATTGACTACCCCAGCCACAGATAGCAGCATCCCCAAGAAATCCACTGAAGATAAGGAATGGGAGGAAAATGAGGTGGACCAAAAGCAGCCAGAGGTCACCTTCGGCATGAATATAACAGTCTTGCCAATTAATTTCTTCCTTGGTAGGGTGCCATTCATAAGATCTTTTACATAATGGCTTAGTGGTGGGTGTCTTAGTGAAGTTATATATTTTCTGCACCTCTCCTCAGAGCAAGTTATAGATGTTTTTGGGCTTTTGGTTCCCCCTCCTTTGGTATCTATGTTAGCCAGAAGCCTCTTTTTAATTTTACACACAAAGGAGCTGTGGTTTGGTTCTGTGTCATACAAAAGGGCAACTAGGTGGCAATACCCATATAATTATATTTTGCCCATATACTTCCTTGCCCCACCTGTGGTCCTCTTGGGGGACAAAACTGTTTGGTGTTTTTGGTGACTACATTAGGAGGGGGATCAGCCCATGTAAGGGGTCTTACCCATGGAGGGTCAGGAAAATAAGTCCAAAATACTGCCCCATTTGCCCCAGGAACTGATGACTCCTATAAGGCAAGAAAGATGCTCTTAGGTGTTCTTATAAGTAGGATTATTGGGTCAAATGGGAGTGCCATTTTTAGTTTTTTGAGGAAACTCCATACTGTTCTTCACAGTGGCTGCACCAGTCTGCATTCCCACCAGCAGTGCATGAAGGTTCCTTTTCCTCTGCTTCTTTGCTAGCACTTGTCATTTATTGATTTGTTGATGGTTGCCATTCTGACAGCTATGAGATGGTAACGCATAATGTTGTTTTGATTTGCATCTCTCAGATAATTAGCGATTTTGAGCATGTTTTCATATGTCTCTTGGCCTTCCTTCTGTCTTCTTTCAAAAAGATTCTAATTAGACCCATTGCCCATATTTTTATTGGATCATTTATCTTCCTTTTATTAAGTTGTAGAAGTTGCCTGAAAATGTTAGAGATTAAACCTTTATCAGTGATAATATTTGCAAATATGTTCTCATATACAGTGGGCTTTCTTGTTTTGTTGATGGTCTCTTTTGCTGTGAAAAAGCTTTTTATTTTGATATAGTCCCATTTATTTATTTTCTCTTTAGATTCCATTGCCCTAGGAGTGGTATCAGTGAAGAAATTGCTTTGGCATATATCAGAGATTTCCCTACATATGAATTCCTCTAGTATTTTTATGGTTTCCCATCTTATGTTTAAATCCTGTATCCATTTTGAGTTTATTTTTGTGTATGGTGACACTTGGTGGTCTAGTTTCATTTTTTAAAAATGTATCTGTCCAGTATTCCCAAAACCATTTATTGAAGAGACTGTCTTGATACCATTGTATGGTCTTGGCTCCTTTGTCAAATATTAATTGAACATAGTGATTTGGTTCCATATCTGGATTCTCTATTCTATTCCATTAGTCAATATGTCTGTTCTTGTGCCAGTACCAGGCTGTTTTGAAAACAGTGGCCTTGTAATATAGCTTGAAATCTTATATGGAGATCCCACTTACTTTGTTCTTCTTTCTCAGGATTGCTGTGACTATTTGGGGTCTTTTTTTAATCCAGATAAATTTTTGGAGAGTTCTTTCTAGGTCTTTAAAATATTCCCTTGGTATTTTTATGGGAAGTGCATTGAATCTATAGATTGCTTTGTGTAGTATGGACATTTTAATGATGTTGATTCTCCCAATCCATGAACATGGTATGTTCCTCCATCTGTTTACATCTTTCTCAATCTCTTTTTTCAGTGTCCTGTAGTTTTCCGCATAGAGGTCTTTTACCTCCTTAGTTAAGTTTATTCCTAGGTATCTTAATTTTTTCGGTGCAATGGCAAGTGGCATTGCTTTCTTAATGTCTCTTTCTGTAAGTTCACTATTGGTGTGTAGAAATGCCATAGAGTTCTTGGTGTTCATTTTGCTACATTGCCAAATTCATTTATTAAGTCTATTAGTTTTTGGATGAAATCTTGTGGGTATTTTATGGATAGTATCATGTCATCTGCAAATAAGGACAGCTTTACTTCTTTTTTAATTTGGGTGCCTTTTATTTCTTCTTATCTAATTGTGATGGCTAATACTTCTAGTACTATGTTGAATAGGAGTGGTGAGAGTGGGCATCCCTGTCTTGTTCCTGTTCGAAGGGGAAATACTTTTAGTTTTGCCCATTGAGTTTGATGTTAGCTATGGGTTTGTAATTTCTGGCTTTTATTATGTTGAGGTATTAACCTTCTAATCCCACTCTGGTGAGTTTTTATCAAGAAAGGGTGTTGGATTTTGCAAAATTGATATAACTATGTGATTTTTATCTCTCAATTTGTTTATGTATGTATCACATTGATTGATTTGCAGATATTGTAATCTTTGCATTCCTAGGATAAATCCTACTTGGTCATGGTGTATGATATTTCTTAAGTACTGCTGGATCCGATTTGCTAGAATTTAATTGAGGATTTTGACTTCTATATTCATGAAGGATATTGGCCTGTAATTCTCTTTCATTGTATTGTCTTTATCGGATTTTGGTCTTAGGGTGATGCTGGCTTCATAGAATGAGCTTGGAAGTGTTTCTTTCTATTGAATTTTTTGGAATAGTCTAAAGAAGATAAGTTTTAATTTTTTCCTTGAATGTTTGGTAAAGCTCCCCTGTGAATGGATCTGGCCCCGGGCTTTTGTTTATTGGAAGCTTTTTGATGACTGCTTCAATTTCTTCCATAGTTATTGGACATTGAGATGTTTAGATTCTTCCTGATTGAGTTTTAGAAGGTTATATTTTTCTAGGAATATGTCCATTTCCTCCAGGCTGTCTAGTGTTTTGGAATAGAGTTGTTCATATATATATTTTTTAAACAATCCTTTGTATTTGGGTGGGGTCTGTTGTTATTTCTCCTCTTTCATTTCTGATTCTGTTTATTGGAGTCCGCTCTTTGCTTCTTTGTGAGCCTGGCTACAGGTTCATGAATCTTGTTTATCCTTTCAAAGAATCAGCTCTTTGTTTTGTTGATCTTTTGTGTTGTTTCTTTGTTCTCTATGTCATTTATCTCCTCTCTCATATTTATTATTTCCTTCATTCTGCTTTCACTGGGTCTTTCTTGTTGCTCTCTTTGTAGCTCTTTGAGTTGTAGGGTTAGGTAATTTATTACCATTGCTTTTTGTTTTTTGCATTAGGCTTATAGAGCTCAGAACTTCCCTCTCAAGATGGCTTTTGTTGTGTCCCATAGATTTTGAATTGTGTTTTCATTGTTGTTTGTTGCCATGATGTTTTTTATTTCTTCTCTGGTCTCTCTGCTAAAGCAGTTATTGTTTAATAGCATGCTGTTTCCTCTCTAGGTGTTGATTTGTTTTGGATTGTTTTTATTGTAATTTATTTCCAATTTTATGCCATTGTAATCTGAGAAGATGCTTGACATGATTTCTACCCTCTTTGAATTTGAAGAGACTTTTACCTGTGACTCAATAGAGGTCTATCTTTGAAAATGACCCATGTGCACTTCAGAAGAATGTATATTATGTGGCTTTGGGGTGAAATATTCTGAAGATGTCAATTAATTCCATCTGGTCTAGTGACTTATTTAGGATTGCTAATTTGCTAATTTTTTGTCTAGAGGACTTATGCAATTTTCATAATGGGGTATTTAAGTCTCATGCTATCATTGTAATGCGGTCAATCTCTCCTTTGATATCCTCCAGAAGTTTTTTTTTTTTTTTTTAATGTATTTGGGTCTTCCTGTATGGGTGTGTATATATTTACCAGAGTTGTTTCTCCTTGTTGGATTGCTCTCTTTAATATTATAAAATGGCCTTATGATCCTTTGTTATGTCCTTCACTTTGAGATATAATTTGTCAGATGCAAGTATTGTTATCCCAGCTTTTTTTCCCTTTCCTTTTACCTGAAAAATCGTTTTCCATCCTGCACCATCAGTCTGTATGCGTCTTTTTTTTTCTGAGGTGCGTTTCCTTTAGAGAGCAGATATAGGGATCATGTTTACTTATATACTCTGTTACCCTATATCTTTTTATTGGGGCATTTAATCCATGTACCTTTAAAGTTATCATTGATAGGTACAGGGGTACCTCAAGATACAAGTGCCCTAACATATGAGATTTTTGAGACACGAGCTGTCGAGCGAGCGGTTTTTGCTTTGAAATACGAGCAACAGTTGAGATACGAGTAATCGCAAGGATCGGCCAGCTATACATGACCCACAGTTTATCACGACTCGAGCATCTCATAGTTTCCCATGCCTCAAGGTTACGGAATGAATTAAACTCATATCTTCAGATACCACTGTACTTGTTTGTTGCCATTTTTATTCTTTACCCCTGTGTTCCTTCTTCACTTCCCATTTATTCTTTTTACCACATAACCTTTAGCATTTCTTGCATTGCTGGTTTGGTTGTAATAAACTCCCTTAGTACTTTTTTGTCTATTAAGCTCCTAATTTCACCCTCAATTCTGATTTATCTTTCTTGCTGCATACAGTATTCTTGGATTCAGACCCTTCCTTTGCATAACTTTATTTCATTCCATTCCCTTCTTGCCTGATGTGTTTCTGTTGAGAAATCAGTTGCTAGTCTGATGGGGAATCCTTTGTAGGTAACTTTCTGTCTCTCTCTGGCCGCTTTTAAGATTTTTACTTTGTTGTTAATATTTGCCAATTTAATTATAATGTGCCTTGGTGTTGGTATTTTAGGCTTCATTTTGCTTGGAACTCAGTGAACTTCTTGGATTTGTGTAGGCTTTTTCTTCCCTATATCAGGGAAGTTTTCTGTCATTATTTTTCAAACAAGTTTCCTTTTTTTTGCTCAGTTTTCTCTCCTTCTGGAACCCCTTTTATGTAAATGTTGTTTTGTTTCATGTTGTCCCAAATTCTCTTAGGTTCTCCTCCTGCTTTTTAATTTTTTTTCCCTAGAAGCTCCTCTGCTTAAGTATATTTTCCTACCTTGTCTTCTAGCTCACTGATACAGTCTTTTACTTCTTCTAGTCTACTGTTGGTGCTTTCTATTGAGTTTTTAAAGCAGCAATGTCATTTTTCATTTCTTCTTGGTTCTTCTTCATTTCCTCTTGGTTATTACTCATATTGTCAAATTTGTCTTCCATTCTTTTCAGCACCTTATGACCATTTCTCTGATTTTTTTCTCTGACAGGTTGCTTGCCTTCATTTCATTTACTTCCTTTTCTGGTGATACCTGCTTTTCTTCCATATGAGGGACCTTTCTTTTTCTCCCCATGATCACTCTTTTCTTGGTGTCTGGTTATGTTGTTCTCTCTATGTTGCATTGATTTAAAGGCACAAAATACAACACAACAAGGCACAATGCACAAGGCACTGAACACAAATGTATTCATGATACTAATAACCCCAAATAAATGTGACCACCAGAGAAAAGAGAATTAAGGGATAAGAAAAAAAAGACAAGATAAAAAAAGAAGAAGAAAGAGTGAAAAAGTGGAATTGGGAAAAGGAAAAAAAATGAAGAGAGAAAATAAAGAGAATAAAAAGAAGAGGGGAAAGAACTATTTATTTGGGTAGAAAACTCCAATAGAACAGCCACTAATTCCAACAAATGCTAGCAACAAATACCTAGAGATGAATACAAAGTACAAACAACAACAAATATCAAGTGAGGCATGGGAAAACAGAATCAAGAAACAAACAAAACAAAACAACACCAACAAAAAAAGATCTTACAAACCACCATAAAAAAGGCAATATAATCAACAGTCAAACAAACAACAAGAGGAGAGAGAGAAAAAATAGTTTCTATAATGAAGAAAGAGAAGAGGGAGGTGTGTATGAACTTAACACATGGGGGATTGGAAATTAGATATATAAGTAGGGTAAAATTTTAACAAGGGGTAAAAAGAAGGAATAGAAAAAATCTAAAGTAGAAATAGGTGTAAGAGAAATAGGACAATAAAAGGGGGAAAGTGAGAAAGAGAGTGTGGGCATAAAGGTAAAGCTGAGATAAAGTAAAATGATACTAAAGACAAGATGCAAATACAATGTAGAACACTAATCCCAAAATAAAATAAAGAGAAAATAAAATGTTACTTAAAAATAAGGTAAAATTGTAGTAGTAATAATACTGATTAAAAATAAATATGTAATAATTAAAAAGGTAAAATCAAGTGAGAAAAGAAAACATTTGGTTTCTTAATTAAAGATGAAATAAAAATAAAAATGTTCAGGAGAACCAACATGGTGGCATAGGTGTAAACCTTTATGTGCTTTCTCTTGCAACCACACCAAAACTACAACTAAAAGACAAAACAACTATCCCCCAGAACCACAGAAAAGCTGGCGGAGTAGAAGTTCTGCAACTATAAGGAAAGAAAAAAGTACATTGAGACCTATTAGAACATGCAGAGACTCAGAAAGGCAGAGGTAAGGAGATGTGCATGGATCAGGTTGCCCTGTGCTGTTGTTTTCAATTGGGAGGGAGTTAGAAGTTCCCAACTCTCTGAACTCCAGTTCCTAGGGAGATACTGGGGACCCAGACTCATACAGGAAGAAACTGGGCTGTCTGCCATCGAGTTGAAAAGGGAGAGTGGCTCTCTCGCAGAGGGGCACACAGGAATCATTATTTACTGTGCTGGGGAGCGGGACACTGAATAGAATGCGGCAGAGAGGGCTGACTGGAAGCCATCACTGTTTGTCACACCCTAGCCTAGTGACTCCCTGAGACCCCGCCCCACCCTGCCCAATTTACAAACCCACCCAACTGTGCGATGACTTTTGCATATGAATGGCCTGCCCTCTGGCAGCTTAACCTAACAAATTGCAACTGGATCAGACAACTCCAAAACTTCCAAACTTCAAGCAAAGAAGAGAAAGCTGCAGATCTCCCTGCAGCTCCTGCTGGGTGGCCTCGAGACACTAGCTGACTTGCACTTCCTTAGAGATCCAGAAACCAGTGTATCTAGAGGTCAATGTGAGATGACACCAGATTTCAACTCCTCACATCCATAAGTGACATATTCGAGAGGGAGACTCAGTGAACACAAAAGCCCCAGAGAAGCAAGTCCCCAAAGGAGTGTCTCCAGCACATCAATTCTTCCAGTAATAGATACAGCTAATCCTCACAGTCAATTAGCCTGGAGGTCAATTTCTCCCAGTGGACCAATAGCAATAAAGGCTTAACTACAACAAGACTGTGTACCCAGCCCACAAAGAGGTGCACCAAGAGTGTCCACCTCACGTGATTGGGGAGGCAGAGCTACAGGGCCATAAAGGCCACCTATCACACAAAGCCACTCCATCAACACAGGGAAGCAGCCAAAATGTGGAAACAAAGAAACATGCTATGAATGAAAGAAATGGAGGAAAGCAAACTACTGGACATAGAGTTCAAAACCACATTTATAAGGTTATTCAAGAATCTTCTACAAACAGCCAAGAAACTTAGATTTCTGAGAAACTTAATGAGGCTTTTAAGAATGCCAAAAAAAATGGAAAAGCCCAGTCATAAATTGAGAATACACTGTCTGAAATAAAGAATAATATACAGAAATCCAACAGCAGACTACAGGACCCCAATAATCAAACCAAAGACCTGAAATATGAGGAAGCAAAAAACACCCAACCAGAAAAACAAAAAGAAAAAAGAGTTAAAAAATGTGAAGATAGTGTAAGGAGCCTCTGGGACAACTTCAAGCGTACCAACATCAGAATTATGAGGGTGCCAGAAGAAGAGATAGAGCAAGATACTGAAAACCTATTTGACTGAAAATTTTCCCTACCTGGTGAAAAAAATGGACTTACAATTCAGGAAGTGCAGAGAACCCCAAACAAAAGGAATCCAAAGAGGACCACACCAAGACACATCATAATTAAAATGCCAAGGGCAAAAGACAAAGAGAGAATCTTGAAAGTAGCAAGAGAAAAACAATTAGTTACCCATAGGACTGTCAGATGATTTCTCAACAGAAACTGTGCAGGCCAGAGGAAGTGGCAAGAAATATTCAAAGTGATGAATAGCAAGAACCTATAACCAAGAGTGCTCTACCCAGCAAAGCTATCACTCAGAATTGAAGGTTATATAAAGAGCTTCACAGACAAGAAAAAGCTAAAGGAGTTCATCACCACCAAACCAGGATTATATGAAATGCTAAAAGGTATTCTTTAAGAAGAGGATGAAGTAGAAAAAGGTAAAGTGATAACACATGTATACCTATCAACAAGTGGATCTAAAAATCAAGCAAATAAAAAATCTGATATACAGAATAAATTGGTGAATATATATAATTAGGGACATAGAAAGGGAATTGAATGACAATTCTCTGACGGGGTAAGAAGAGGGTGTGAGATGTGTGAAAGAGATTGTACATAAATCTTACACTTATGGATGAGGTCATTGGCGGGGGATAAGGGCATGGAGTGGGGAGTGGAAAATCAGGTGGAAGGGAATTATGGTGAGGGGAAGAGGAACATCTATAATAAACTGAACCATAAAGATTTATTAAAAAAATAAAAATAAGTATGTTTGGTAGTGAAAGTGATTCACTTCCTCTCCTGTTCTGTTTGGCTTCCCTGTTTCTTAGGACAGTATTGAAGTTCTCTGTATTTCACTGCTCCTCAGTATTGTAGGCCCCAGTCCTGATTTTTAAGTAAGCAGTACTTCATTGTTTCTTATACTCCTTTATTTGTGTTTACAAAAGAGTCAATTTGTCCTTCAACCCCTGGGTGGCAGTGTTTCTGGGTTGACCTCTGGGTCTATAGGTCTTTTCTAGCTATCATTTAGTTTTTGTTTTCTCTGTGGCACTTAATACTGGTTTGGGGGTTGGAATACCCCAGAGGTGGTTCTCTGATTGTTATTCCCCACTCTGATACCCAGATGCCACAAAAAACAACTTTCCCCTGCAGTCTCTTAGAGTGTCCCCAATTTGGTGATCCCATGTATTAGGCTTAGTTATCAAAAGCAAGGATTTAAAGAGGAAAAAAAGAGACAAAAGAGCCAGAGTAAGTGGTGAACTCCCACGCTGCAGCACAAGTCTGTGCAGTCTTTTTTCCCCTGGGGTCAAAGCAGCCAGCACACTATTAAAATTTAGGCTTGATTTTTTTGCCCACTTCAGCTAAGGGTTGAATTTTAGAGTTCCCTTCAGTTAACAGTCTTACAGATCCTCTTCCACACTTGTGGATCACACCAGGCCCAATGGACACATTTCCCTAGTTTCTCTGATTCCCTCTCCTGCCCATACCACAGACCTCACCTTATCCCAAGCGAAATCTGACCTTTCCGTGAGGAGGTGCGTCTGAATCTGTGTGCTTGTGCCATTTGGGAACCAGTGTTCCCAGGTTCACAGCTCTTTACTAGGTAGAGTTGTTTTATATTCCCAGGAATTTCAGGCTTTCAACAACATTCATTTTCCCATTTAAGATGGCATAGTCTCTGTATCAGATCCAGTTGCTCTGGAAGGGACCCCAGCAGCAGTGGAGGCTGCGAGGTCAGGGAAACCCCATCCAGCAATTCCCTACAGTCCCCTAGAGAATAGTTGTCCCTAAACTCACAAACATTCCCTGTCCACACACTGTCCCTTCGTTCTCTCACTCATGCACTATCTTGCAGTCTGCCTTCCCATCAGCAGCCATATTCCTTCATTCCTTTAGCATTTCTTGTATTGCTGGCTTTGTAGTAATAAACTTCCTTTAGCCTTTTATTGTCTGTGAAGCTCCTGATTTCTCTTTCAATTTAAATGATAGCCTCACTGGAAAGAATATTCTTGAAGTCATTCCCTTGCTTTTGTCACTTTGTATACTTCATTCCATTCTTTTCTAGCTGGATATATTTCTGTTGGAAAGTAAGTTGATAGTCTAATGGGAGATCTTTTGTTGGTAACTCTCTTTCTCTGTTGCAGCCTTTAAGATTTTCTCTTTGTCACTAACAATTGCCATTGTAATTATGATGTGTCTTAGCGTGGGTCTTTAGGGGTTCATCTTTTTTTGGACTCTCTTTGTGTGTGTGTGTTTTTTTCTTCCCTAAGTTAGTGACGTTTTCTGTCATTATTTCTTCAAAAAGGTTTTCTAAGCCTTAATCCTCTTTCTCTCCTTCTGGAACCTCTATTATATAGATGTTGCTTCATTTCATGTTGTCCCAAATTTCCCTAGGCTCTTCTCCTGATTTCTAATAGCTTATCTCCAATTGCTGATCTGAATGGGTATGTTTTACACCCTGTCTTCTAACTCACTGATTTGGTCCTTCGCTTTTTCTAGTATCTAGTGAAACCTTCCAATGTGTTTTTTTACTTTAGCTATATCATTCTTTCTTTTTTCTTGATTCTTACATATGTTGGTAATCTCATCCTGTCAATTTTAGAACTGCATGACAATTACTCTGAATTATTTCTGTAACATATTGCTTGCCTCCTTTTCATTTAGTTCATTTCCTGGTGATTTCTCCTTTTCTTTTTTGGGATGTTTTTCTTTGTCTCCTCCTTTTTGCTGCCTCCTCTTTCTAGCCCTGGACTCCCTGATTGGGATCCAAGGGGTTGAATTCCCTAGTGGTCCAATGATCTGGGACTCACTAGACCAGAGGCTGGGTCTGCCTTGAGTTTCATACTTTTATTGTCTGCTCTGAGTTGTAATCCCTTCTCCCATTATTCTGGTCCTTCAGTTGTCCATTTCAAATTCTCGAGGTGGTGGGGGTGCATGCACAGTTCCTCTGGCATGTAACTCCCTGTGATGTCCCAGAGCCTTGTGGCATGCAATTCACTATGCAGCCTCAGCACTCAAGACAAGATGGTGCCCTAGGACCCTCTTGCAGTGCACATGCAGCATGGTCTTGTGACCTGTGGCTGGGCATATCAGGTCACACCAGCAGCTCTGACCTGGGCTCTCTCCTCTGTGGGGAGCCTGGGGATGGAGTGCACTCTGACCAAAGCTGCTGTCTCTGTTTGTGTGGGTCAAGATTTTCTTTAAAAATATATTTTTATTGATTTCAGAGAAGAAGGGAGAGGGAGAGATAGAAACAATGATGAGATATTGGCTGCCTCCTGCATGCCCCACACAGGGGATCAAGTCCACAACCTGGAAATGTGCACTAACAGGCCATCAAACCATGACCTCCTGGTTCATGGGTTGATGTTAAACCACTGATCCACACCAGCCAGGCTACTAGGTGTTTCTTGATATGCCTATCTTACATGCCTCATCATATACTTTTTGGAATTTTCTAACTAAAATTAACATGTCACATAATCTGTACTTTTCCTAAATATTACCCATTTCACCTCTACAATCTAAGACCCTGTTTCCCCATTTTACAACATTTTCTGTTCCTAATATTACCTCATTGTCTTTGGTATTCATTTGTATATGAGTTTTCCTTCTACATGGATTAAGCATTGTACATCTCTTGTTAATTTGATCATGTCAATTTGGTTATTAGCTCAGCTATTAGAATTCACAAGGTTTGAAGTAAATAGTTACTTTTAAAATTCCCCACAGTTGTGAAAACCCAGCCTTGTGAAATTATCGGCTATGACATGGTTAACATTTGATACTACTGCAGCTGCGAGATCATGGACATCTGCCAACAAAGGTAAGCATTATTATTATTTTTTAATTCTGTTAGTATTTTGTGTGAAGTACTGCAGATTTGGTAGAATTTTGAAGTTCTACAAGTTATTTTTTCCTCTTATACATTCACATTGGCATACAAAAAGTATTTGTGAATTTAACTGCTTGGGCTTAGAATGACATGCGTTCTCTTTATTGAATCATGGATGTGTGTACAAGTGAAGGCCTGTCTCCAACTCCACATTATGGCTATGGAGTCTTAGTTATAGATCCCTATTATATGTCCAGGGTCTGTGATTTCAGATCAAATATGTATTTGGCTGTGTGTCTAGTATTTTGGGTCTCTTTGGGTATGACTTTGTGTCCTGGGTTCTTGTGTGGGGTCCAAGTGCAGCTATAGATTTAAATTCTATTGTACGGAATTTGGTATTAAGAATTAGTTGTCAGTCTCTGGCATCTGGTTTCTGTGTTTTGTACTGCATAGTATGCTTGAGTCTGGGAAATCGCTTTCAGTTTGATTCCCAGGGCCAGGGTCCAGCTTTTGATTTGTGGTTGCTGTAGGGTATATCTTCTGGAGTCCAGGGTGTGTGTTTGGGGTTCTAATTTTGGCTCTGGTGTCTAGTGTCTGTCAACTGATGATCATTGTGATGAATTCAATAATAA
The DNA here is from genome assembly GCA_004026805.1 of Lasiurus borealis. Classification (NCBI taxonomy): domain Eukaryota; kingdom Metazoa; phylum Chordata; class Mammalia; order Chiroptera; family Vespertilionidae; genus Lasiurus; species Lasiurus borealis. The sequence continues at coordinate 38,933 of PVJN01009493.1, forward strand.
CAAGAGTACCCAAGTTTATAGAGTTGAAGCATGTTATTAAAAAGCTAGGAAAATTCCTTGACAAGTGGAATGAGAAATCTGAGACTCTAACAGGGCCTAGTAATTTACAGGCATAATTACTAAATCACAAGAACTTATCTTCCCTAACCTAGGATGCTTAGGAGCAAATGGGTTACATGTTCCAGACCATGCCCAGCAGACCCATGTTGGTTCAAATCCCTTTCCAGTAACATTTTTTAAAGGTGAAACTGATCAGAGAATGACCCACATCACTGTACACACTCATTGTAATACATCAGCATATCAAATGACACACCTGGAGAGTTGATTAATATTCTATTGAGGTATTCTACTGAGGCCTTCTCTAAAACTGCCATTGTTAAACACCAGGTAAAATCTTAGTACTGGCCATTATGACTACCTTCACTGAATGTTGTCCCATCCATCAAAAGGTCACCTGTTCAATAACAGGTTTGGACACATGTCCAGGATGTGGGTTCAACAAGAGGCAACTGATTGATATATCTCTCATATCAATGATGTTTCTCTCTTTTTTCCTCTCTCTCTAAAATCAATAAAATCAGATTAAAAAAATCAAACAAATGAAACAGGTAAAACCCTTAAGATAAAGGTGTTTGTTGTTCCTTATACCTGTGTGTTCCCTTCTCTTATTTCCTATCTTTACTTTGTTTCTCCTAAGCTCTAAAAGCCCCTATGAAAGTTGCAACCAGGGGGTCAGTAGGCAGCGGCAGCTTGTCTTGAGCTAACCCTTTGAACCTGTCTCCAGGGATCCCTTGATCTTGTTTCTTTTACAGTATTTTAATTCCTCCCTTTGTTTCACTATGTAGATGAAAATGGGCCACATGCTAACCTGACAAGGTTAACGGTTAACATTATAACCCTGGTATAAGGTGAAACAGAAGGAAAAATAGTTGGCTGGTATTTAAATTTGCCTTTTCCATTTGAATTGCTTTGTGAGAATCTGAGCAAATGCCTTTTCAGTATACATGAGAGCAGAACTCATTCATTTTTGAAGATAAGGGGCACGTCCTCCCTCCAGGCCAAATCTCAGGTCTCTTAGATGACTAAGAATCTTTATGGAGGTGTCAGAAATCATTTCTCATGACATATAGGATCTCCATAGGGAACCATCAATTTAACTGTAATTGATAAATTGAATCATCCAGGGATGCCCATATAAAGGTTGGTCACCTAGTGCTCTGAGTCCTCACTCATAGCTGTATGAGACAGCAAAGGAGAGAAACCAAGGCATGTAAGAAGGTTGAATGCTACTTGAGGACTAAGAACCTCATGGTACTCATAAGCAGCAGACTTTGACCCACTGCATTGCCTCACTAGAGAATTGACTCAGACTGCCAATGTTAAAAAAAAAACCCATTATTAAACAGGAAGTTGTGCCTCCAAGGCCAGAAACTTCCAGAGCCCAGCTCTCATTAATACTCCTGATAGAAATCCTGTTACTGGTAATTGCTTTACAGAAATAGGAAGGTCTCACTAGAAAACTCATTTTAAAATGGGTTTTAGTAGTGGTCTTTGGGTGCCTAAATTTAAAATAATAAAACATGTTAATAAAAGTTGTAAGAAATATTGGTTGCATAATTTTTCATTATCATTGAAAACTGAAGTTTCCAAACATTAAAAATTCTCATACATTAAAATTACTTTTAATTAAAAAAAATGAAAATACAGCCATGGCTAATGAGCTCAGTAGTTACAGCATTGTCCCATACATCAGAAGGTTGCAGGTTTGATTCCCAGTTAAAGGAATGTACCTGGACTGCAAGTCTGATCCCACTCTCAGTCAGGGTATATGTGGGAGGCAATCAATAGATGTGACTCTGTCACATTGATGTTTCCTTCTCTCCCATCTCTCTCCCCACCTCACTTCTCCCTTCTATTCTTTAAAAATCAATGGAAAAAATATCCTCAGGTGAGGACTAAAAAATATGGAAATACATATTTAAGGAAAAAAGGTGAGTTACTCTTGAATTACGTCTATGGTCTGTAGAGTTTGTATGATATGTATTCATCTTTGTGTGATATGTTGTGCATTTTCTCTTTCCAAATGGCATTATTAGGATATAATCATTTACTGGCCTAAAAAAATTAAATACTTACATAAATTAAACAAAATCTTATAGTCTGGATAAAATATTTATTACTGACACACTTTAAAGTTTAATTGGTGTCTTACCCAGTTTTTACAAAATGTATATCGTAACACTTAATTACTAGAGGCCCAATGCATTAAATTCATGCAAGAGTAGGCCTTTCTTTCCCTAGCTTCTGGCACTGGCTTAGCTCTGGCACCTGGGACTCAGGCTTTCCTTGCATCTCTGGCTTTGTCAGAAGGTTGTCTGGAAAGATATCTGGTCTAATTAGCATATTAAGCTAATTAGAGAGTTCATTGTTGGTCTATAAAAGTGCTATTAATTTCTGGGTGTTAATTTTGTATCCTGCTACATTTCTGAAGTTATGTATTGAATCTAGTCATTTTCTGATGGAATCTTTAGGGTTTTCTATATACAATAGCATGTTATCTGCCAATATTAAGTTTATTTTTCCCTTTCCAATTTAGATAGCTTTTATTCCTTCTTGCCTAATCACTATGGCTAGGGCTTTTAATACAATGTTGAACAAGAGTGGTGAAAGAAGGCATCTATGTCTTGTTCCTATTCTTAGGGGAAATGGTTTTAGTTTTTGTTCATTGAGTATGATGTAGGTTTTTCATATATTGCTTTTATTATGTTGAGATATGTTCCCTGTATTCTCACTTTGTCAAGAGTTTTTATCAAGAAATGCTGTTGGATTTTGTTGAATACTTTACCTGCATCAATTGATATGATCATGTGATTTTTTGTCTTGCAATCTGTTTATGTGATGCAACACATTTATTGATTTGTTAATACTGTACCACCTTGTATACCCAAGTGGAAAAATCCCACTTGGTCATGGAGTGTGATCTTTGTAATGTATTGCTGGATCCAATTAGCTAATATTTTGTTGAGGATTTTAGCATCTATGTTCATCATGGATATTGGTCTGTAGTTCTCTTTCTCTGTAAGCATCTTTATTGGGTTTTGGAATTAGAGTAATGCTGGTCTCATAGAAAGATTTTGGAGGTGTTCCTTCTTGAATTTTTTGGAATAGTTTGAGGAATATAGGTGTTAGTTCTTCTTTGAATATTTAGTAAAACTCCCCTGTGAAACATTTGGGCCAGGGCTTCTGTTTGCTGGAAATTTATTTTTTATTTTTATTTATTATTATTATTGTTATTACTGCTTCAATTTCATCAGTCATTATTGGCCTATCAGAATTTTCTGATTCTTCATGATTGAGTTTTGGAAGATTGGAATTTTTCTAGGAATATGTCCATTTTGTCCAGGTTTTCCATTATTTTGGAATAAAATCATTCATAGTAGGTTTTATGATTCTTTGTATTTATGTGGGGTCAATGGTTAATTCACCTCTTTCATTTCTGATTTTATTTATTTGGGCTCT
>PVJN01009493.1:42554-60882 GCA_004026805.1 Lasiurus borealis
ACTATTTAGTCTACATGTGTTTGACTGTTTTTGAGTGTTTTTATTGTAGCTGATTTTTAATTCCATGCCATTGTGGTATGAGAAGATGCTTGATATGATTTCACTATTTTTGAATTTGTAGAGACTTAGCTTGTGTCATAACGTGTGGCCTATCTTTGAAAATGTCCCATGTGCACTTGAGAAGAATATGTATTCTTTAGCTTTAGAATAAAATGCCCTGAAAATGTCAAGTAATTCCATCTGATCTAGTGTGTCATTTAAGGTTTCTATTTCCTTATTGATTTTTTTTCTAGAATATCTATCCTGTAATGTCAGTGAGATGTTAAAGTCCCATACTATGATTGCATTACTATTGATCTCATCCAGGAGTTTTATTTTATATATTTATGTGCTCCTGTATTGGGTGCATATATATTTATAGAGTTATATTTTTTTGTTGTATCAATCGCTTTAGTGTTATAAAGTGACCTTCATTATCTCTTACTATGGCCTTTACTTTGAAGTCTATTTTGTCAGATATAAGTATTGCTACCCCAGCTTTTTTTTTAGTTCTTTTTTTAAATTTTTATTAGTTTTTATACATATCTCCCCATTGCCCCCCCTCCCTCCCAGACATACCCCAATCCCCCAGTGTCTATTTTCATTGGTTATGCTTATATGCATGCATACAAGTCCTTTGATTGATCTCTTACCTACCTCACCTAACTTTAATCTTCCTGCTGTAATTTCACAGTCTGTTTGAAGCTTTACTGTCTCTGTATCTATCCTTTTGTTCATCAGTTTATAATGTTCTTTATTATCCACAAATGAGTGAGATCATGTGATGCTTCTCCTTCATTAACTGGCTTATTTCACTAAGCATAAGGCTCTCCAGTTCCAACCAGGTTGCTGCAAATGGTGAGAATTCCTTCTTTTTAATGGCAGCATAGAATTCCATTGTGTAGATGTACCACAGTTTTCTGATCCACTCATCTGCTGACGGGCACCTAGGCTGTTTCTGAATTGTAGCTATTGTAAATTGTGCTGCTATGAACATAGGGGTGCATAAATCCTTTCTGATTGATGTTTGTAATTTCTTAGGATAAATTCCTAAGAGTGGGATTACAGGTCAAATGGGAGATCCATTTTTAGTTTTTTGAGGAAACTCCATACTGTTCTCCACAGTGGCTGCACCAGTTTGTATTCCCACCAACAGTGCACAAGAGTTCCTTTTTCTCCGCATCCTTGGCAACACTTGTCCTTTGTAGATTTGTTAATGATTGCCCTTCTGACAGTTGTAAGATGGTATCGCATTGTCGTTTTGATTTGCATCTCTTGGATGATTAATGACTTTGAACATGTTTATATGTGTCTCTTGGCCTTCCTTCTGTTGTCTTTTGAAAAGGTTCTATTTAGGTCCGTTGCCCATTTTTTTTATTGGATCGTTTATCTTTTATTAAGTTGTATAAGTTGGCTGTAGATGTTAGAGATTAAACCTTTACCAGTGATAACATTTGCAAATATGTTCTCCCATACAGTGGTCTTTCTTGTGTTTTGTTGATGGTTGCTTTTGCTGTGCAAAAGCTTTTTTTTTTTTTTATGTAGTCCCATTTGTTTATTTTTTCTTTAGCTTCCATTGCCTTTGGAGCAGTATCAGTGAAAAAGTTCTTTCGGCATATGTCTGAGATTGTGCTGGCTGTGGATTCCTCTAGTATTTTTATGGTTTCTCATCTAATGTTTAAGTCCTGTATCCATTTTGAATTTATTTTTGCATTTGGTGTAATTGGTGGTCCAGTTTAGTTTTTTTGCATGTATATGTCCAATTTTCCCAATACCATTTATTGAAGAGGCTATATTGGCTCCATTTATGTTCATGCCTCCTTTGTCAAATATTAATTGAGCACAGTGGTTTGGGTGGATATCTGGATTCTTATTTCTATTCCATTGGTCTATATGTCTGTTTTTGTGCCAGTAACAGGCTGTTTTGAGAACAGTTGCTTTGTAATATAGCTTGAAATCTGGTATTGAGATCCCACCTACTTTATTTTTCTTTCTCAGGATTGGTGTGGCTATTTGGGGTCTTTTTTTGGTTGCAGATGAATCTATGAAGAATTCTTTCTAGGTCTGTAAAATATGTTGTTGGTATTTTAATGAGTAGTGCATTTAAGCTATAGATTGCTTTGTGTAGTATGGACATTTTAATGATGTTGATTCTCCCAATCCATGAACATGGTATGCTCTTCCATCTGTTACGTCTTCTTCTATCTCTTTTTCAGTCTTCTGCAGTTTTCTGCATATAGATCTTTTACCTCCTTAGTTAATTTTATTCTTAGGTATCTTACTTTTTTGGGTACGATGGTAAATGAGATTATATTTTTAGTCTCTCTTTCTGTAATTTCTCTATTAGTGTATAGAATTGCCACAGATTTCTTGGCATTAATTTTGTATCCTGCTACATTGCCAAATTCACTTATTAAGTCAATTAGTTTTTGGATGGAATCCTTTGGGTTTTTTATGTACAGTATCATGTCATCTGCTTTACTTCTGCTTTTCCAATTTGGATGACTTTTATTTCTTCTTCTTGTCTAATTGCAATGACCAATAAACCAGTACTACGTCAAATAGTGGAGGTGAGAGTGGACATCCCTGTCTTGTTCCTGTTCTTAGGGGAAATGCTTTTAGTTTTTGCCCACTGAGTATGATGTTAGCTGTGGATTTATCACATATGGCTTTTATGATGTTGAGCTATGCTCCTTCTATTCCCACTTTGCTGAGAGTTCTTATCAAGAAAGGGTGTTGGATTTTGTCAAATGCTTTTTCTGCATCAATTGATATGACTATGTGATTTTTATCTCTCAATTTGTTTATGTGATGTATCACATTTATTGATTTGCGGATATGGTACCATCCTTGCATTCCTGGGATGAATCCTACTTGGTCATAGTGTATGATCTTTCTGATGTACTGCTGTATCCGATTTGCTAGAATTTTGTTCAGGATTTTGGCATCTATGTTCATGAGAGATATTGGCCTATAATTCTCTTTCATTGTGTTGTCTTTATCTGGTTTTGGTATGAGGTGATGCTGGCTTCATAGAAGGTGTTTGGAAGTGTTCCTTCTTCTTGAATGTTTTTGAATAGTCTGAGGAGGATAGGTTTTAATTCTTCCTTGAATGTTTGGTAAAACTTTCCGTGTAGCCATCTGGTCCCAGGCTTTTGGTTGCTGGAAGCTTTTTGATGATTGCTTCAATTTTTTCCATAGTTATTGGATTATTGAGCTGTTTAGATTCTTCTGACTGAGTTTTGGAAGGTTATATTTTTCTAGGAATATGTCCATTTCCTCCTGGTTGTCCTGTTTATTGAAATAGAATTGTTCATAATATATATATATATATATATATATATTTTAGTATATGTGCTGCCAAAGCGAGCACCATAGTTTTTTGTTTGTTTGTTTGTTTTTTTTAACAATCCTTTGTATTTCAGAGGGGTCTATTGTTATTTGTGTTGTTTCGTATCGGATTTTGTTTATTTGGGTCCTCTCTCTTTGCTTCTCGGTGAGCCTGGCTAGAGGTCCATCAATGTTGTTTATCCTTTCAAAGAACCAGTTCTTGGTTTTGTTGATCTTTTGAATTGTTTCTTTCCATGTTGTTTATTTCCTCTCTGATCTTCACTATTTTCTTCCTTCTGCATACATTGGGCTTTTCTTGTTGCTCTCTTTCTAGATCTTTAAGTTGTAAGCTTAGGAAATTTATTACCATTGTTTCCTGTTTTTTTGCAGTAAGCTGGTAGGGCTATGAATTTCCCTGTCAAGAATGTTTTCAGTGTGTCCCATAAATTTTGTATTGTTGTGTTGTCATTGTCATTTGTTGCCATGATGTTTTTTATTTCTTCCTTGATCTCTTTGGTTACCCAGTTGTTGTTTAATAGCATGCTATTTAGTCTCCATGTGTTTGATTTCTCTGTATGGTTTTTATTGTAGTTGATTTCCAGTTTTATGCCACTGTGATCTGAGAAAATGCTTGATATGATTTACATCTTCTTGAATTTGAAGAGACTTTTCCTACAACCCAACTTATGGTCTATCTTTGAAAATGACCCATGTCTACTGGGGAAGAATGTATATTCTGTGGCTTTGGCATGAAATGTTCTGAAGAAGTCAATTAATTCCATCTGGTCAAGTGAGTCATTTAGGATTGATGTTTCTTTGCTGATTTTTTGTTTAAAGGCTTTGTCCAGTGGTGACAGTGGGGTATTAAAGTCTCCTACTATGATTGTATTGCTGTCAATCTCTCCCTTAATATACTCTAGGAATTTTTTTATGTATTTAGGCGATCCTATATTGGGTGCGTATATGTTTGCCAGAGTTATTTTTTCTTGTTGGATTGTTCCCTTTAGTATTATGAAGTGGCCTTCTTTATCTCTTGTTATGTTCTTCATTTTGAGGTCTAATTTGTCTGATATCAGTATTGCAACCCCAGCTTTTTTTTTCATTTCCATTTGTCTGAAATACCATCTTCCATTCCTTCACCCTCAATCTGTGTGCATCTCTTTCCCTGAGGTGGGTTTCTTATAGACAGCAGACATATAGATCATGTTTTCTTATCCAATTGGTATGATTGGAGCATTTAATCCATTTGCATTTCAAGTTATTATTAATAGGTACTTACCTGTTGCCATTTTTAGTCTTTACCCCCAAGTTCCTTCTTCGCTTCCTATTTCTCTTTCTCCCTTCCTTCCTTCCTTCCTTTCTTCCTTCCTTCCTTCCTTCCTTCCTTCCTTCCTTCCTTCCTTCCTTCCTTCCTTCTTTCCTTCCTTTCTCTCTCTCTCTCTCTCTCTCTCTCTCTCTCTCTCTCTCTTTCTTTCTTTCTTACAGCAGACCCTTTAACATTTCTTGCATTGCCAGTTTGGTAATAATATATTCCCTTAGTCCTTTTTTGTCTGTGAAGCTCCTTATTTCTCCTTCAATTTTGATTCAAAGCCTTGCTGGGTACAGTATTGTTGGATTCAGATCCTTCCTTTGCATGACTTTGTATATTTCATTCCATTCCCTTCTGACCTGATGAGTTTTGGTTGAGAAATCAGTTGCTAGTCTTATGGGGGTTCCTTTGTAGGTAACTTTCTGTTTCTCTCTGGCTGCTTTTAAGATTCTTACTTTGTCTTTTGTGTTTGCCACTTTAATTATAATTGGCCTTGGTATCAGTTTTGTTGGGTTCATTTTGCTTGGGACTCTTTGAGCTTCTTGGATTTGTGTGGGTTTTTTCTTTCCTATATTGGGGAAATTTTCTGTCATTTTTTCTTCAAACAGGTTTTCTATTCCTTGCTCAGTTTCCACTCTTTCTGGAACCCCAATTATGCAGATGTTGTTTTGTTTTGTGTTATCCCAAAGTTCCCTTAGGCTCTCCTCTTGCTTTTTAATTTTTTTTCTAGAAACTGCTGTACTTGGGTATTTTTTTCTACCTTATCTTCTAGCTTCTTCTAATCTACTTTTTATGCTTTCTATTTAGTTCTTTATAGGAGTGATGTCATTTTTCATGTTTTCTTGATGATTCTTCATTTCTTCTTGGCTTTTCTTTTTTTAAAATATATTTTATTGATTTTTTGCAGAGAGGAAGGGAGAGAGATAGAAAGTCAGAAACATCAATGAGAGAGAGACATCAATCAGCCGCCTCCTACATGCCCCACCATGGAGATGTGCCCACAAGCAAGGTACATGCCCCCAACTGGTATCAAACCCGGGACCCCTCAGTCTGCAAGCTGACGCTCTATCCACTGAGCCAAACTGGTCTTGGCATCTCTTGGCTTTTCTTCATTTCCTCTTGGCTTTTCTTCATTTCCTCTTAGCTCTTCTTCTTGGTTCTTACATTGTCGATTTTGCCTTCCGTTCTTTTCAGCCACCTTATGACCATTTTTCTGAACTCTTTCTCTTCTATTTCATTTACTTTCTTTTCTGGTGATACCTGCTTTTGTGTCATATGCAGGCTGTTTCTTCATCTGCCCATGGTCTTTCTTCTCTGTGTGTCTGGTTATGTAGTTCTCTCTCCCATGTTGATTTAAAGGCACAAACTACAACACAACCTGGTACAACATATAAGGGTTTGAACAGAAATGTATTGATGATGTTAATAACCACAAATAAGGTGACCACCAATAAAGACAAATTAGGGGTAGAGAAAGAAGACAAGAAAAATGAGGAAAAAGGAAAAGAAAGAAGTGCCTAAATTGAATTGGGAGAAGGGAGAAAAAATAAAATAAAATAAAATAAAATAAAATAGAAGAAGAAGAAAAGAGAAAAAGAAAAAAGTCAGAGAGAAATGAAAGAGAACAAGAGAAAAGAGGAACAAGTCATAGATGTAAGGAGGAAACTCCAATACAACATCCATTAATTCAAACAAATTGTGGCAACAAGTACCTGGAGATTAATACAAACTACAAATAACAACCAATATCAAGGGAGACAAGGGAAAAGAGAGCTAAAAAACAAACCAAAACTCAGCAAACAAAAAGCAAAATAAAACAAGTAGAATAAGCAAAAACAATCTCACAAAGAAGTATAAAAAATCAATATAATTACCGTTAAGGCAAAAAACAAGAAAAGGACATAGAGAAAAACAATTTTTTGGATAGTGAAGACAAGAAGAGAGAGGTTTGTATGGACTTGGAGTAGGGGATTGGAAATTAGATATATAAGTGGGGTAAAATTTTAACCAGGTAAAGAGAAAGAATAGGGAGAATCTAAAGTTGGAAAAGGGAAAGAGAAACAAGACAACAAAATTAGAAAAGTTAGGAAGAGTTTGTTGACATAAGGTAGAGTTGAGATAGAGTAAAATTTTGCTAAAGGAAAGATGAAAATAGATTGTAGAACTCTAATCCCAAAGTAAAATTAAGAGAAAATAAAAAGACACTTGTTTTTTTCCAAAAAGGTAAAATAGTAGTAGTAATAATACTAGTTGGAAATAAAAATGTAATAATTAAAAAGGTAAAATCAATTGGGGAGAAAAGAAAAAAAAATAGCTTTTATAAATTAAAATATGAAAAAAATAAAAATAATTAAATATAAAAAAATAGAATGGGCAGTAGTGGAGGTCATTCACTTCCACTGTTGTTTGTTCTGCTTGGCACTCCTATTTCCCATTCGGGAGGGTATTGCAGTTCAATGTGTTCCACTGCTGAGGTGTGTCTTAATCTCTTTATTGTTTTGTGGTTATGCGAGAGTCAATTTGTGAGTCATCCACTGGGTGGCAGTGTTTCGAAATTGATCTCTGAGACTAAGCACAAGACCTCTCTAAGCTGTGCTTAGATGCTGCTACTCTGTGGTTCTCAATACCAGTTTGTGGGGATGGGTTGCCCCAGAGCTGATTCTCTGATGGTTATTCTGCGCTCCAATCCCCAGGTTCCAGAAAACCACCTTCCCCTGCAGCCTCTCAGCATGTCTCCAGTTGCATGATTCTATGTATTGGGCTTAGCAATCAGAAGCCAGTGACTGAAAAGAGTGCTGTCTTTGCACTCCCCCTTTTCCACTCCTGTTCAAGCAGCCTCCAGGCTGTCCTTCTGCCTCAGATCAAAATGGGTTGCTTTCTAGAGCTCCCATCTGTTAATAGCTCTGAGGATCCCATTCCACATTTAGGGATCACACCCTGCTCCACATCCTTGGATTTCTCTAGAAGCAGCTTCGACCCAGTCCAGTTCCCACAGTGTGGCATTTCTGTTCTGCAGGATAGGAGACCTCACCTTATCCCAGGCAAAATCTGACATTTCTGTGTGGCGTGTGGAGCTCCTTTGAATCCGAGTATTTGTGCCCATTGGAGAGTGGTGTTCTGGGTCCCCGGGCTATTCGGTGGGTGCTGCAGCTGTAGCTTTCAGACCGCCGTAGACATCCACTTCCCCCTGCAAGATGGCAAGGTCTTCGCATTCATGCTGGTGACTCTGGAAGACAAAAACCCCCATGGCAGTGGGGCTGCCTGGTCAGGGGAGCCCCGTCCAGCAGTCCCCCACCTTCTCCTGGAAGATAACTGACTCTTAACTTGCCAACAAACACTCCAGTGTGACTCTCAGCTGCTCTCTCTCTGTCTTCCCAGCGACAAGGCTCCAGACAAGTCTGTCTATTCCACCATCATTTTTCAAAATCCCCCCCTACTGACTTAATTTCATGGCGGACTGTTCAGCTGCCACCTGCATGTTACTTCCTTACTTCCTTACCAAACCTCTTCTGTAAGGTTCCTCCTTTGGTTTCCTTTCCCATTCTTTCCCAAGGCCCTGCATCTGTGGGAGTTGCCCACTCAGTAAGCTGCCCTCTTCAATGCTTGGAGCCAAATTGAGCAGCATCCCCTGCAGGCCTCCTCCTCTGCACCTTTGGCTTTTGCAGGGTTTGACACTGCCAGTCACCCCATGGAGCTCTCAGCTTCTGTCCCATGATTCTCTCCCCTCTGGGACCGCTCTTCATGGCTCCCTCATTCCTTCCACAAACACTCATTGAAAGCTCCCTCTCTGCCCCCTCTGCAGGGCTAACACACTTGCTCCCCTAGCACAGACACTCCTGAGTGCTGTCTTAGGAGTGTCAGTGCTAGGGCTGCAGGCTTTCTCCACTCTCCCTGGCTCCTCTAGGCTCCCTACTTATCCAAGGATACTAGCTGTCAATCACAGAAGCCAAGTGTGTGGTGCAGGCTTCTTCTCTCCACTTCCCACATTTGATAGGTCCCCTGAACCTGAGAATGGGTCTAGAATCTGCCTGCAGAGCTGACTGTTCTCATGCCAAGTCCACACACACCCCTGTCCCTGGGTCTTTACAGAAGCTTGTCAACTGATCTCTCGCCTCTCAGCCCTAGGGCACCTCTGGGCATTCACCCCGGTGACCTTCCTTTTTGAACCTCTCCTCCCTGGGCCTCCACACTAGCTATACCCATCCCTTTATGACCTAGCTTCTCTATGTGGCTCAACTTGTAGAGCCTTTGTAATGACCCATGCTACCGATATAAATGCAGATTCTTTCTTGTGGACCTGAATTAATAGGTTCCCTCTCATCCAAATTTGTGTTTCTTTCAACATGTCCTAAAACCATTAGTTCCCACATATTGCATGTTTTTCTTCCTGAGTAAATTACAATACTTACATAGTTCTTCAACAGAGGAGCAAACTACTTCAGAAGTCATGCTTTCCCCTCACCTTTAATTTCCTGTGGGGATTTGAGTCTAGTCAAGGTGGCAGTTGCTACAGAAGAGGTCACTACCTTTACTACCCATGAGTTCTGCAAGCCATCTCAAGTGATGAGAGGGAGTGTGTCCATGTGTACTGAGGGGACCACTCAGAACTATTTCAGATTGCATATCATCACCAGAGACATAGGAACTAGATGTAGGAAACCTGCTGGGTTCCCACAGCAGTTCTCACGTCTTCATCTAGTGATGCTGTAGCCCCGTGTCTAGAAATCGCCTTGCTTGGCATGAGCCTGGAATCTAAACTGGGTTTTGCAACAATTAATTGTGATTTCTTTCCTTTTCAAACACACAGTTCCTCACTAATTCTCTGAAGGTTAGTGCTCTCCAGCACAATTGCTACCACCCAGCTTCAATAGCTGATTTTTATTGAATGAATGATAAGTAAATAAAAATATGTTTATAGTTTTCAAACACAGAAAAATGTCTTTCTTTATTTCTTGAGCCAGCATGGGACTAACAAAGTTTATTTTAAAAATTACTTCATTATTACATTTTTGGGGTAACCAAGTTAATCACATTATAAAACTTCACTTCTACAACTTCATAGTGCAACAGAGCACACTCAGCTTTGTGCTCACCACCCAATATCTGTTTCCTCTGTCCCCAGGCAGTTGACCCTTTTTATTCACCTGCTTCTCCCTCATGGTTTCCTTTTTTTAAACACCATGATTCCATTTGTATGTAGGAGAGTTTGTTTCTTTTGTTTGCATTTCTACATTCCATTGATGAGGGAAAATATGAATCTGCTACTTGATACTTTTGAGTAATGAAATCTTCCACTTTGAAGTTTCACTCTGATAAGCATTATATGAGACACAAATATCTTTGAATATTTTTGACCACTGAGCACATCCAATAAACTTTTGCTCAAAATATTTGTGGAGTATCTTCTAATTGTGTTCTTTTCAATGCCTCTGTCTAATGTTGCAAAATACTAAACCAAGCCATGAATCAATATCTCTTTCCATACCTGGATAGAGTGAATGATAAGGTGAACTGCCCCAACCTCTGCCCATTGTGAAGGTTTTGTTACCCACTGTCCTTCACAGATGTCCAGAGATGATCTGTCATGTTGCAGCTGTCCACTTTCTGGTTGGCCATCAGTAATAACATGCATAATCATTAGTAATCCAGGCCACAACTTCCTCTGTATTGAGGTCATAGGACTTTCCAGGAATCCATAGGTCTACGCTGAAAGATGGATTCATCGTATAGAAGTTGGTACTGAAGTAAATTGGATCACAGGTTATATTACTGCTTTGGCCCTCCCAGGTTTGATCATGCTTGACACCACACCCAGATCATAACGGACAACTCAGATAGCATGGAAACTTGGATACCCATCTTTAAACACTCCTTCTTTCAAACAAGCAAACACTGTGGGACAAATCTCAGTCCATTTTCAGTGTGATGATAGCTCATTGGCCTGAATATTTGCCCCTCCTGGCTAAGACTACTTTGGGCTAAAGAAGGGATAGAAGCCATCAGTGATGCCCTGGTGAATATCAGCCTGAGACTGGAATCATTCTTGCCCTACAGGTCTGGGAACCAGGACACCTATGCAGCTTGGCCTCTCAGGTTGCTTCTAGCCTAGCTCTCTCCAACCCAGGGAATTGAGATCAGTTGCCAGCTTTCTACCATGAATCTTTCCAATTTATCTATCACATCTGTTTTGAAACCATTGAGACAAGTATCTGCTAATGTCCTGAAGATCTTCAAGCTGAACCTGAGAACTTGAATGTAAAGCAAATAAGCAATCCATGTTGGCTGTTGCAGAACACTCAGAAAATTTTCAGAATGTCAATGTCACCGCCACAGACATGGAAATTAGAAATGAAAAAGCACATTGGATTGCTACAGTGGTCTTCATTCCTCTATCTAGTGATGCTAAAACCATATATTAGAAATTGTCTTGTTTGGCTTGACTCTAGAATCTCAACTTGGTATTAACTCATAATGAAAGATTTCCTTAGACAATGTTCCTCTTTAAATACCTGATGGTTAGTGCCCTACAGTACACCTGCTGCTGCCCAGTTGTAATAGAGACTTTGCCTGATCCTTAGTTCCCAAAAAGAAAGTAAACAAAAATATGCTCATATTATTCCAAAACTAAAAAGTCTCTTCTTTCCTTAAACAAGAGGAGTGACAAAATTTCTTTGTGGAATTATTTCATTACTTATTATTGAAGGATAACCTTGTTAATAACATTATATAAATGTTACCTGTACTACGTAACAGTACAACTTCGTATACTCTTTATGTGCTCACAGCCCAAAGTCCAGTCTCCTTGTATTTGAGCCTCTTTTCCCCCTTATCATCACTCATGCTTTCCTTCTCTAGAAACCAGCATGATTGCTTTTACATGTCAATTATTTTATTTGTAGAATTGTTTTGCTTCTGGCTTTTACACTTCATAGATGAGGGAAAATACAGAATGTGCCAACATACCCCCTGGATTAAGTCCTCCATGCTGAGGATATTTTGTGATAAGCATCATAGAAGGCATAAATAGATTTTTATATTTTTGCCCATTGAGTGAAAGCTATCCTCACACCTCTGTCCCTCACTGATGATGGGCAATAGTGGCAGAGCCATGAATCAGCATATGCTGTCATGTCAGATTATTTGACCTTCAAGCACAGTGAGTGAGGAGGTGACCTGTGAGAAGCTGCCCACTGTGATAGTTTCCTCATCCCCATTGTTCAAGGACATTTACAGGGGCTCTGTCATGCTGCAGCTATGCACTCTGCAGTTGTTCACAAAAATCACTTATATTATACCCATTGAGTGAAATCTGTCTTCACACCTCTGCCACATTCCAATGTGAATAATTTCCCATTCATACTTCTCTTCTGCCCATCTCTATGGTAGTCCTTTTGGCCAGAGCAATGAATCAGCATGTACTTGTATCTCAGATCATTTGTTGTTTAAGCAGAGTGAGTGATACTGACCTGCTGAGAACTCTGACCCCTGGGATGGGTTACCTGGCCCTGCCCTTCAGGAATGTGTGCAGGACTCTGTCGGGCTGCAGCTGCTTGCTCTCTGCTTGGTCATCAAGATCATGCTACTTATTGCTAAGCCAGACCACATCGTTTCTCCCCTTGTCAACAGGTCATCAGGAGTTAATCATGAGTCCAAAGCCAGGCTGCAAGTGTGATTGAGGACAACTGGACCAGCAGTTACATGACTTCCTTGAGCTTTCTGAGTCATCCCAGGTAAGATCACTTATGAACCTTTTTTTAAAAAAAAAAAAAATATATATATATATATATTTTATTGATTTTCCACAGAGAGGAAGGGAGAAAAATAGAGTTAGAAACATCGATGAGAGACTTCAATTAGCTGCCTCCTGCACGCCCCCTACTGGGGATGTGCCCGAAATCAAGATACATGCCTTTTACCTGAATCGAATCTGGGACCTTTCAGTCTGCAGGCCAATGCTCCATCCATTGAACCAAACCAGTCCCGGCACCAAACCAGAATGAACCTCTTTAGATGGATGTTGTAGTCATTCTGTGTATCACCAACCTTATGGCTCCATGGGTTCCATCACACCCAGGTCATAATGGACAGCTGGGTTGCCTGATCACTTGGGGACCCATGGTTAGACTTTTCCTCTTTGAAAACAAAGAAACCCCTTGAGAGAAACCTCAGTGCATTTGGAGGGGCAACAGACCCGTCCCCTGCCTCATCGCTCCATATACCAGGGCGACTTTGGACTGAAGAGCATTTGGAAACCGTCGTGTGGTGTTTATGGAACTGAGAAAGGGAATGTTTCCTTTGACACTTAGTGGCTGGCCCCTGAAGGACCTTGGCACCTGGGGTTACTTCTCCCAAGCACTGTGCAGCACAATGCAACATGAGGCTCCAGTTTATCAGCTTCTGACTCAGTTCCTGCTGTTTCTCTGTGGCTTAGGAGGTGGGAACATTGTGGAGGGATTCTGCTGCCCTGTGTTGTTGCCTGCTTTAGTTTTCTCATTCTGAACACTAAAGTGACAGAAAAGGGAACTCTTAAATGCTGCCCCCCCTGGCTAACCTGCTACTCAGCTCCCTTCACCCTCTGCCCTGCCCGCTTGTCTACCAACCCTCTAGCAGGGACTAGATCTTTCCCTGCTGAGCCATCAGCTGCCTCTCACCCACCTTCTGAGCTTCCAGGAGATGCAAGATGGGGGGATGGCGGCTCCCTGTGGAGGTGTGATGTCCTGGGTAGCATGGAAGGGGGCTTCCCTCCCAACTGGGCTCCCCAAAGGATTCCACTTCACTTCCCCACAGCAGCCTCTTGTTGTGGAGAATACAATTGGTAAACACTTAGTTGTGAACAAAAAATGTGCATGTGCGAGAGCAGGGTCCAGGGATAGTGGAGGTGGGGGCTGCTCACCAAGTAGGCCCACAGCAAGCCCAAGGTGTGATGCTACATGTCCTGGGAGTCTATAGAAGGTGATATGGCATGGGTGGTCACACCTTCCTTTCCTTCATTTCACTCTCTTACGGGTGAAGACCTATAAAAGTGGCCCAGAGCGGTTGACTCTTCCAGGATCCCAGTGCTGAAACCCAGGCCTGTTTGAAATAGCCATTTAGGCCACATCCAACCCTGTCTTGTACTCTGGCTACCTCTGAGTTTTTGCATCTCGTCTGGCACACGTCACACTGCCCACAGGTATGGCAGGTTTTATGCCAGAACACACCCACCTAGGTCTCTGAGAAATGGTTTCTTGCATCATCCCTCGTGTGTTGGTAGGGTTCCTCGAAAGGCCCAGGAGGACACAATAGCTTTACCAGGACACTCAACCGATCAGGCGGACACAAGTCTAGCTTGGCTCTCCTGAATGCTAGGACCTTGGTGGCAAGAACAGGGAACCATGGGGGAAAGCTGAGTTGGAAAACTTGGAGTGTTTATGGGGGTGTCAGTCCAAAGCCCTGAGGGGTTTCCAGCTAATTCTGCTTAAAGGAAAACATACAGGTAATGGAACATTGCAAACTTTATGTCACTTCCTCAGTCACAGGACCATACAGAAGCTAGAACTCTGGTCACCAGGCACCCACATTTCTGAGACAGGCCCCTATCAACTCACTTGATTGGAGACCTTGGAGAGAACAGGATGTTCTCCACTGGTCTCCAGATGGTCTCAGGGTGTGCCTTTGGAAAAGCTTACAACAAAAGTTGTTTCACTCACCACAGACAGTGGCTCTAGTCTCCCTTCTGATGCCTGCTGTCATTCAGCAGTGTATAGCCTCAGGTAACTTATGACAGATTAGTGCTGGCCAATCCTAGGGAGGCCACAACTGGGAGCACTTGAGGGGGTCATATCAGTAGGCCTCAGGGCCTTGCTTCCTACATGCCCTAAACTAGGGATGGATTCCCTAACCCGGGCATGTGCCCTGACCAGGCATTGAACCATGACCTCCTGGTTTAGAGGTTGATACTCAACCACTGAGTGACGCCAGTGAGGCAAAGGATTAATTTTATGATACCTTTTAACTTTTAAAAAGTACAATAGGTCTAATACTAGCAATTATTTTATTTTCTTTAATTTTCATAGTATAATCAGTTTAAAAGCTTCAATACCAGCATGATGAAAGGAGCAGAATGTCACTCCTGGGTACAACAGACGGGAGTCTATGACCCTAATCTAACCACAGGGAACATCAGAGAAACCAATTTCAGAAACCTCTCAGAGTGTCTGCTTGTACTCTCCAGAAAACATCCCGGCAATGAAGACAAAGCCAGACCAACTTTCAGATAAAGGAAGATTAAAGGAACATGATAACCAAGTGTAACATGTAATTCTATAATGACTTTGGACTGGATTTTTATTTTTAATGGAATAATTGGACAAACATGAATTATGTAAAAAAATTACATAACAGTATGTTGATTTCATCCATCTGATAATTGCACTGTAATTGTATAAGTGAATGTATTATTATTATTATTATTATTATTATTATTATTATTATATGTTTTTGTTGACCAGAGAGTGAGAGGCTGCCTCCTGCAATCCCCTCACTGGGGATCAAGCCTGCAACACAGGCATGTGCTCTGACCAGGAATAGAACCAGTGACCTCTTGGGTTATGTGTCAGCATTCAAACACTGAGCCACACTACCTGGGCTGAATGTCATATTTTTAAAGAAATTCACACTAAAATGTTTAGCAGTAGTCAAGCAACATGATTGCAATTACCTTAAAACATTATGCAAAATGATAATTTGTTTATTTAGAAAGAGAAAGCTGCTGTGACAGATATTAATATGTGGGAACTGTGCATGAAGAAACTACAAGCCCTCTCTGTGCCATCTACTAGCCTATCTAATAAAAAGAGTAATATGCAAATTGACCATACCTCTGCTACACTCACCACCCATGCTCACCAGCCAATCAGAGTGAGTATGCAAATTAATCCAACCAAGATGGCTACGACCACAGAGAGAGCAGGAGAGAGGCTTGGGTTGCCCCTGGCAATGGAGGAAGCCAAGTGCCCAGACCTCTGCTTAAGGCAACTAAGTTTCAATGGCTGCCACCACTGAGCGAGGCTTGGATTGCCCCTGGTGATGGAGGAAGCCAAGCTTTCCACACACCCTAGCAGGCACTTAAGGCAACAAAGTTTCATTGGCTGTGCAAGCGGAAGGCTTGGCTCCACTCCAGCCTACAAAGTTTCAATTGAAGAAGAGAAATAAATCCCAGATACCAGAGCCTCTGCTGGGTTAGGGGCATGTCCCCAGCTCCCAGAGGCATGCCCCCAAGCCTGGAAGCCGCACATATGCTATGTCCCCCGGGGCTCAGGCTGCTGGGCTTGGGGGCATGGACCCAAGTTGCTGGGTGCAGGCTCAGGTGCAAGCAGCCTCTTGTCCTGGGACCCAGTCCTCTTGGCACCCCCAGATGCTCATCCCAGGACCCAGGCTGCTTGGCACCAGTGACTGTGGGCCACTCCTGGCCAGGGTCATTCTGGGACGCCGGCTGCTTAGGGCCTACAGGCTCGGAGTGGTCTGGGTCCTGAGGATGTTCCCAGGACCCAGGCCACTTAGTGCCCACGTATGTAAATAAACCCTTCATCTTTCTTGTGTTAATTTGCATACTCACTCCTCATTGACTGGGGGCATCATGGAGGTATGGTCATTTTGCATCTTTTCCTTTCATTAGTGTAGATTTTATAACACATCATCTGTGCATGTATCCAAAGTCAAGTCTCTTTCCCTCCACCTTCTCTTATCTCCCCAACCCTTTCCCTCTTGTACTCGCCGTACAATTCTTATATGGTATTTGTCTTTCCTTGATTGGCTTATTTCACTTAGCCTAATAGTCTCCAGGTCCACCTATCTGTGCTGTCTCAAAAAGTACAATTTCTTTTTTTTTAAGGCCAAGATGTATTCCACTGTATAAAGACTCTATATAGCTAGCCTGTGTTAAAACTGAAAAATGACATTAGATAACATGAGAGGAGTTTGGGGCTTTGATGGTTACAGGATGGTCAAAGAGAGGATCAGGAAAAGGCTGTGTGGAAAATCCTGCTCTTTCTCCTCCTGGGATGTTTGTGGAGAGGGCAGTTGGGAGAGTTACAGAGAGAGGGAAGCCCACCTTTTGTTCTCTCCTCCCTGAATCCAAAGAAACAAAACTATTCCAGGAGATCCTTGGGTTTCTCCAGAGCCAGGACACCCTCTGAAGGTCTGTCTGGCTGAAGCCAGCTTGGAGGGAAATGAGCTGGTGATGAGGTTGCTGATGCTCGGGTCCAAGCCTGCTCCTCTGCTTTGTCCTGCTGTGGCTAGAGCTCTGCCAATCTCACATGACTCTGCCAACTGGCTGCACCACCTGCCTGATCTCAGGAGAGTAAAGGGAGCCTCAGAAGTGGCTGGCGTGTCTTGGAGCTCGGAGCTCCTGTTTTAGCACTGCACAGCCCTCCTCTAAATGATTCTAGCCCTGCTCTGTTCTGTCCACCCTTGGGGGCAATTGGTTCTTGCTTTTGAACCAATCTCATGGCACACAGAAAACTAATTAGTAAAATCCTATAGCATACCAAAAAATGTATTTTTTGCCAATCTGACACACACACACACAAAACAACAACAACAACAAAAAAAACACACGATATATTTTTATTCAGTCCCACAAGATGGCTATTGTATTGGCTGTTGTTATTTATTTGATAATCTAAGGGTAAAACATCCATCTTATATAGAAACTGCTGTTTGAAATTTTAACCCTGATATTTGGCTTCTATAAATGCTTGCTTGCTTAAATAATAAAAAAAATAAGACTACTCCTACTTCAGAGAGACCATTAAACCTTCCCTAGACAAAATTATCATTGCTGGCACCAGGCCAGGCCTTTGGTTAAGGTCTCAAGGCCCGAACAAAGGGGCTCTTTAAAAACTTGCAAAAGGGACCAGAAACATCTTATATTTGGAACACAAAGAAGGTAAAAACATATAAATAGAGAAAATTCCTCCATATTGGGGCCCAGAATTTTTTTTTTTTAGAATACTCTTTTTATTTTATTATGAAATATTTTTTTTATTATTAATTTTTATACATGTCTCCCCATGCCCCCCTCCCTCCCAGGCATACCCCAACCCCCCCCCCAGTGTCTATGTTCATTGGTCATGCTTATATGCATGCATACAAGTCCCTTGATTGATCTCCCATCTACCCCACCTAACTTTAATCTTCCTGCTATAATTTCACAGTCTGTTTGAGGCTTTACTGCCTCTGTATCTATCCTTTTGTACATCAGTTTATAATGTTCTTTATTATCCACCAATGAGTGAGATCATGTGATGTTTCTCCCTCACTGACTGGCTTATTTCACTAAGCATAAGGCTCTCCAGTTCCATCCAGGTTGCTGCAAATGGTGAGAATTCCTTCTTTTTAATGGCAGCATAGAATTCCATTGTGTAGACGTACCACAGTTTTCTGATCCATTCATCTGCTGACGGGCCACTTAGGCTGTTTCCAAATTGTAGCTATTGTAAATTGTGCTGCTATGAACATAGGGGTGCATAAATCCTTTTTGATTGGTGTTTGTGATTTCTTAGGATAAATTCCTAAGAGTGGGATTACAGGGTCAAATGGGAGATCCATTTTTAGTTTTTTGAGGAAACTCCATACTGTTCTCCACAGTGGCTGCACCAGTCTGCATTC
>PVJN01009494.1:0-34203 GCA_004026805.1 Lasiurus borealis
AGACTCCGCATATTATCTGGTTCGATAATGGGATGGGACTGATGGTTATCTCTGGGTTACTCCCTTGGGACATCTGGACCATGTCTCCTGTCTCTGTTCTCAACCCTGAGACTGTAATTACAGGATGTAACTGGGGGATATGATTTTAAGCCGAGCTGTGTTAACTCTGGCCCAATCCTGATTTTTGCAACCTTACAATTGCAGGCATGTACACATAAGGAATTGTTGCACATTTAAATTAGAACTCAAAGAACTATTGGCCCAGAAAAGAAACTTACTACAGACTGATTCATTTGCCTCTCAGCATAACCACTATTACTTGTCTAATTTTTGTTTTCATATGTTTATTTCTAGTCTGCAGATACAGAATGAAGAGTCTTAAAAGGACTCAAACCCTTCAGGCAGAATTCACTTTTCAAGATTTTTTAAGAAAAAGATACGGGGGAGATGTTAGAAGTTGCCCATTGCCTTCCTTAGTAGAGATGTATGGACAAGGAACCGGGAAGGCTGGCCAACCTTGAGGCTCTGGCAAGGTTCAAAGCCATACACCCACTGTCTAGTTGAGACAAAGATAGCTGAAGCAACTTCCACTGTTTAGTCTCATGTAAATCCTTACTTATAAGATAGTTTGCCTGTTACTGGAAATTGCCTGCCTAAGGGCTATAGGTGGATCCCAAACCTGAATAAAAGGGGTTGCAAGGCCAGAGCAAAGCAGAGTCCTCTCTTGGGCTTCTGCTTGACCCCTAATTCTCAAATTAGTATTTTCTTGTCTAGTCTCTTTCATTTGTGTGTGGCCTCCTCCAGAGCCCAAACCCTGAACCTGAATCCTGAACCACATGGGACTTTGGGGGTACATCCGCAATAGATGTTAGTTCTTCCTTGAATGTTTGGCAAAATTCCCCTGTGAATTCATGTGGACCAGGGCCTTTGTTTGCTGGACATTTTTTATTACTGCTTCTGTTTCATCAGTTATATTTGGCCTATTCAGGTTTTCTGATTCTTCTTGTTTCAGTTTTGGAGATTGTATTTTTCTAGGAATTTGTCAATTTCATCCACATTGTCCAGCTTGTTAGCATATAGTTGTTCTATTTCCTTAGAAGCCTTTGTATTTCTGTGGTGTGAGTGGTAACTTCATCACTTTCATTTCTGATTTTATTTACTTGTGTTCTATCTGTTTCTTAATGAGTCTGATAAATGTTCACCAATCCTTTTTTCAATGATTTTTGTATTTTTTTAGTCTCCATGTCATTTATTTCTACCCTAATTTTTTTAAGCTTAATACACCTTTATTAATTCCATAACTGTCTAGTGTTAGTGTGGAGGGGCAAGGACCAGACTGCGTTCCCCCCATAAGGAGTCGAATTAAAGTCAGGGTGACCTCAGGCCTGGAGACAGTAAAACTAGGAACTGGTGGTTTTCGTACACAAACACCAGGTACCTGAGGCACACCCAGCTCTGAGAAACCACAGGGTCTGAGAAACAACCCCTAAGAAGGACATCTGCATTCCAAGCTGCTTGCTTAATCAGAGTTTAGATAAAGAGTAATGCTTAGCCAAGTCCTCCTGGGCTGAGGATAAAAGGCACTTGCTGCAGAAGTTCAGGGCTCTCGTGCTTCCCTGCTGTGTCAGTGGAACCGTGAGCCCGGACTCGAGTTCGTAATAAAGGCTTCCTAAATTTTCCAATTGGCTGTCTGGTGGTCGTCTTTCTCAGGTGGGTTCGAGTCCCACCTGGTGGCCCCACAACCTTTGGAGGCCCCAGCGAGATACCCTGGCCGAGCGGCCAGGGCTGGACACCCCAGAGAGGACACTCTAGTCTCCATCCTGGGTTCCAAGGGGGACAGAGTGATCTCCTCATAAAAATGGCGATCCGATCGATTGAAGCCATCTGCGCCTCAGGTTGAAGTAAGAAAATCTGGTCTGGTCTAGTCTGGTCTGGGAAACATCCCATTTGAGGACCTGAGGAGAGAGGGACGCCTCGGAATCTCCCGGTCCTGGTCCCGACCCGATGGCGTCTGGGGCTTCAGTTTAGTCTGGTCTGGTTAGACTTTCTGTATGCTTTTTGTGTTTTGTTTCAGTAGTTTCCCTGTTCGTATTTAATTTCTAATCAGTTGCGTGAGTGTACGGGAAGGTATGCATGAGAAGCCGTGGCTGACTGGGTGTCGATTGTTAGGAGAAGTGTGTTTTGTGGTGTTCTGGGTTGGTTTTGGAATTGGTATTTGTGTAACAGTTTATGGAATTGGAACAAGAAAAACGGGACAGGGACCTTCCGGACCCCCTACTCCTCTTCAATGTTTCCTTACAAATTTTCAGGAGTTTAGGAAGTGGTCAGAAGACTATGGAGTGCCGCTTGACGATTTCACTCTCCAAAAATTCTGTGAATTGGAATGGCCTACTTTCAGGGTAGGGTGGCCGTCCACTGGGACTCTCGACTTAAGCATAGCGGGAGGGGTCCGCCGGGTAGTTTATGGCGACCCAGGCCACCCAGACCAAATTCCTAACATTGACATATGGATTGATATTGTGACTGATAGTCCCCGGTGGTTAAAAGGTTGCCTAAAACTGAAAGGGAAATTGGAAAAGAGACGGATGATCCTTGTGGCCCAATCCCAGAAAGCCAAATTAAGAGCGGCGGCTAAACCTGTCTTAGAAGCGACGGAGGACGACCTCCCAGGGCGGTGTCCACCTCCTTATGCGCCGCCAGTCTCCCCACCACCAGAGGCGGGGGCCTCTTCGGCGTCATCAGGCATGGTTACTCCTGTCGGAACGGGCACTTCCCAGCAAGAGTCTCTCGGGACTCAGTCAGGAACGGCCACGGGCCCAGTGGAAAAGACATGTCTTTATCCGTCCCTTTCCAGCACCAATCCCTTTATCCCTTCCCACACCCGTGCAGGGACTGCTTACAGCGGGGAGTCTGGAGGGGCGAGGCCAGTCACCCCACCGGCCCCTGTCTTACCACTGCGTCAGGCAGGGCCTACTGATCTCGGACCGGATGGGCAGCCTTTTATGGTCTATGTTCCATTTTCTACCAGTGACCTCTATAATTGGAAGAATCAGAACCCCTCTTTCTCCCAGAACCCTCAGGGCCTCATTACCCCCTTGAATCAGTATTACAATTGCCAGCAGCTCCTCCAGACCCTTTTTACGTCAGAGGAGAGAGAGAGAATTAAGGCAGAGGCCAGGAAACTGGTCCTTGGACCGGATGGGCAGCCCACCTCGGATCCAGATCGGGTGGAAGCCATTTTCCCTGCAGGGAGGCCGGCATGGAATGTGAACTCGATAGAGGTAAGGAGGCTCTCGATCGGTATCGCCAGACTTTCTTGAGGGGTATCCGAGTGGCTGCACGGAAACCCACAAACCTCTCCAAGGTAACAGAGACAGTACAAGGGCCAGGTGAGGTGCCTGCCGCATTTCTCGAAAGGTTACGTGAGGCATACTGGACATATACTCCTATTGATCCGGATGCCCCGGAAAACAGGCGGGCACTCACCATGGCCTTTGTAGCCCAGTCGGCCCCAGATGTTAGAAAAAAGTTACGAAAGTTAGAAGGCTTTGCAGGAAAGTCGCTCTCAGAGCTGGTCGAGGTAGCCCAGAACGTTTTTGACAATCGAGAGGACCCCAGTGTGGCATTAAATCAGAGGATGGCAAAGGTTCTCCTGGCAATGAAAGAAAGAGAAGACCAAGGAGACAGATGGGCAGACCCGCCCAAGGGAATAAGAGAAGCCAAGGGTAAACCTAGACTGGGGTGGAATCAGTGTGCATACTGCAAGGAGGAGGGACACTGGAAGAGAGATTGTCCCAAGAGGCCTCAGAAGGCTGCCCCGGTCTTGGTAGAGGAAGTGGACTGATCCGGAGGGAGTGAGTCAGGGCAAATCACCTGGACTCGCCTTCCTCAGGGGTTTAAGAACTCCCCAACTTTGTTTGATGAAGCGTTAAGCCAAGATCTGAGGGACTTTCGTTTCAGCCACCCAGACGTTACTCTACTCCAGTATGTGGATGATCTCCTGCTGGCCATGGAGGAGAAGGAAACCTGTCGAGCCGCTACCAGGGACCTGTTGCACACATTGGGCAACCGGGGGTACCATGTCTCGGCAAAAAAGGCACAACTTTGCTCCATGGAGGTGACGTACTTGGGCTATCATATCCAAAGAGGTGAGCGAACCTTGTCTGGCAGCAGAATCCAAGCCATCAAATCTATCCCCATCTCGAAGATGAAAAGGCAAGTCAGAGAATTCTTAGGGGCAGTGGGATACTGCAGGCTGTGGATTCTAGGTTTTGCTGAAATTGCCAAGCCCTTGTATGCGGCCACAGGAGGGAAAGACCCTGACCTGGTTTGGACTGTTGAGGAGGAAGAGGCTTTTAAAAGCCTAAAACAGGCCCTCATCAGTGTCCCTGCACCAGCCCTCCTGACCTGGCCAAACCTTTCCAACTGTTTGTTGCTGAATCGAAGGGGGTGGCCAAGGGCGTGCTCACTCAGACTCTGGGCCCTTGGAGATGGCCAGTGGCCTACTTGTCCAAAAGGCTGAGCTAATAGCCCTCACACAGGCTCTCAGCTGGGGAAAGGAGAAAAGGATAAACATCTATATGGACAGTAGATATGCCTTTGCCACTGTACATGTCCATGGGGCCCTGTACCAGGAAAGGGGACTGCTCACCTCAGGGGGAAAGGACATTAAGCATGCACAGGAGATTCTAAACCTCCTATCAGCCATATGGGGGCCAAAAGAGATTGCTGTCATCCATTGCCGAGGGAATCAGACAGATGATTCTCCAGTATCGAGGGGAAACAGGTTTGCAGACAAGACAGCAAGGGACATTGCCAAAAGACCAGTAGGGCCCCTACAGGTGCTGACGGTGGTTCCCGAGATAGAACTGGAGCCGAATCCCACTTACTTAGCTGAGGAGAAAAAGGTTGCTGACAGTTTGCAAGCCCGGGAGTTGCCGTCCGGTGGCTTCAACTACCAAGTGGGAAGTTTTTTCTTCCGGAAGTTCTAGGGCGCACAATCGCCCTCCAGAACCACAAGAAGACCCACCTCGGGGGGACCAAGTTGGCAGAACTCTTGGGGACAAGGTGCCACATCTGTGCCCAGGTAAACCAGGGACCCCCGATACCTGAGCCAAGTGGCAAAAGGTTCCGGGGTTCCAGCCCGGGAGAACACTGGGAAGTGGACTTCACCGAGCTACCTGCCACACAGGGAGGATACAAATACCTCCTTGTAATGGTTGACACCTTCTCTGGCTGGCCTGAAGCTTACCCGACCTGATGAGAGACTGCTCAGGTAGTAGTTAAAAAGCTCCTCTCTGAAATTGTCCCCCGGTTTGGCCTACCACTATATATGGGGTCTGACAATGGCCTGGCATTCATTGCCAAAATCACTCAATCAGTGGCAGAGATCCTTAAGATCTCCTGGAAATTACATTGTGTGTATAGACCTCAGAGTTCTGGGCAGGTAGAAAGGATGAATGAGACTTTAAAGAGACTTTAACCAAATTGAAATTAGAGATTGGCAAAAACCGGGTGAGTCTCCTTCCCTTTTGCCCTGCTTAGAGCTAAGTGTACCCCATATATAAAAGGACTGACTCCTTTTGAGATTATATTTAGACGGCCTCCGCCTCTCCTCCCACGCCTAAGGGAGGAGGAGTTGGTCGCCTTTTCTAACAGAAATCTCCTCAGGTCTCTACAGGCTCTACAAACCAGTCGAGCAGCTATCCACATGACAGTGCGAGCTGCCCACCAGGAGCGGACTGCCTCGGGAGACGTAGACCACACCCCAGCCTTCCAACCTGGAGATTTGGTCTCAATAAAGAGACACAACCCGGACTCCCTTGAACCTGGATGGGACGGACCCTTCCAAGTCATCCTGAGCACCCCCACCGCTGTCAAGGTAGCCGGGAAGAAGCATTGGATTCACGGAACTCAAATAAAGAAGGCTGAAGATACAGCGTTCCTCTCCCTCTTTCTCCTCACCAACTGTATGCTGAGGGTGACCAGGAACTCCCATCGAGCTCCCACATATGTGTGGGAAGTAACTCGGACTGTGGATGGAAAAATTGTGGGTAATGTTGCCACCCCCAGGGCTCCCCAGATAAAAACTGACTTATGTAAGATATTTGGGGAAAATTGGAACAACTCTCCAACGGGGCCCAAGAGAGCCGAGCCAGGGTTAAATCATATGGATGTGGGAAGCTTAGTTTTGAACAAGGGCTGTGGAGGTCCCCCCATTATATCTGTCCATGGGAGAGACCTCCCGAATGTGGGGGGAGGAAGATTACTACTGTGCCGCATGGGGCTGTGAGACCCTCACCCCATGGAGAGCCGTAGACCCCCAACTAAGGTTTAGTAGGATTAGACCTCTTGTTCCTAAAACAAGGTGGACTATGTTTAGCTTTAGGGGAAACTTGCTGCTTTTATGTTAACCATTCAGGTGTAATCCCGTGAGAGCTTACGCCAACTGAGAAAGCGTATACTAGACAGAGAAGAAAAGCTTAAGCAGGAGGGGAACTGGTATGAAAACCTTTTTAACTGGTCCCCATGGCTCACCACATTGCTCACTGCTGTAGTGGGGCCCCTCACGATCCTCATCCTCATACTCCTGATAGGGCCCTGCATTATTAGGGGATTAACCTCCTTTATACAATAAAGGATCCAGGCTGTAAAGCTCATGGTCCTACACGCCCACTACCAGCCTATAGCAGACGGGGAATGGGAACAGTCGGAATCAAGAATTTGATTCCCCTATAAGACCACTGGGAATGTGGAGGGGCAAGGACCAGACTGCATTCCCCCATAAGGAGATGAATTAAGGTCAGGGTGACCTCAGGCCTGGAGGCAGTAAAATCAGGAACTGGTGGTTTTCGTACACAAACACCAGGTACCTGAGGCACACCCAGTTCTGAGAAACCACAGGGTCTGAGAAACGACCCCTAAGGACATCTGCATTCCAAGCTGCTTGCTTAATCAGAGTTTAGATAAAGAGTAATGCTTAGCCAAGTCCTCCTGGGCTGAGGATAAAAGGCATTTGCTGCAGAAGTTCAGGGCTCTCGTGCTTCCCTGCTGTGTCAGTGGAACCGGGAGCCCGGACTCGAGTTTGTAATAAAGGCTTCCTAAATTTTCCAATTGGCTGTCTGGTGGTCGTCTTTCTCGGGTGGGTTCGAGTCCCACCTGGGTCGCCCCACAACATTAGGAATATATATATATATATATTGTGTGTGTGTGTGTGTGTGTGTGTGTGTGTGTGTGTGTGTGTTACATGTATACATATCTCCCCACTGCCCCTCTCCCTCCCAGGCATACCCCAACCCCCCAGTGTCTATGTTCATTGGTTATGCTTATATGCATGCATACAAGTCCTTTGGTTGATCTCTTATCTACCCCACCTCTCCTTAATCTTCCTGCTATATTTTGACAGGCTGTTTGATGCTTTACTCTTCTGTATCTATCCTTTTGTTCATCAGTTTACAATGTTCTTTATTATCCACAAATGAGTGAGATCATGTGGTGCTTCTACTTCATTGACTGGCTTATTTACCTGAGCATAAGGCTCTCCAGTTCAATCTAGGTTGCTGCAAATGGTAAGAATTCCTTCTTTTTAATGGCAGCATAGAATTCCATTGTGTAGATGTATCACAATTTTCTGATCCACTCATCTGTTGATGGGCACCCAGGCTGTTTCCAAATTGTAGCTATTGTAAATTGTGCTGCTATGAACATAGGGGTGCATAAATCCTTTCTGATTGGTGTTTGTAATTTCTTAGGATAAATTCCTAAGAGTGGGATTACAGGGTCAAATGGGAGATCCATTTTTAGTTTTTTGAGAAAACTCCATACTGTTCTCCACAGTGGCTGCACCAGTCTGCATTCCCACCAACAGTGCACAAGGGTTCCTTTTTCTCCGCATCCTCACCAGCACTTGTCGTTTGTTGATTTGTTGATGATTGCCATTCTGACAGATGTAAGATGGTATCACATTATCGTTTTGATTTGCATCTCTCAGATAATTAGTGACTTTGAAAATGTTTTCATGTGTGTCTTGGCCTTCAGTCATCTTTCGAAAAGGTTCTATTTAGGTCCATTGCTCATTTTATTTATTGGATCATTCATCTTCCTTTTATTAAGTTGTATAAGTTGGCTGTAGATGTTGGAGATTAAACCTTTATCAGTGATAACATTTGCAAATATGTTCTCCCATACAGTGATTTTTCTTGTTGTTTTGTTGATGGTTTCTTTTGCTGTGCAAAAGCTTTTTATTTTGATGTAGTCCCATTTGTTTATTTTTTCTTTAGCTTCCATTGCCTTTGGAGCAGTATCAGTGAAGAAGTTCTTTCAGCATATGTCTGAGATTTTGCTGCCTGTGGATTCCTCTAGTATTTTTATGGGTTCCCTTCTAATGTTTAAGTCCTGTATCCATTTGGAGTTTATTTTTGTATTTGGTGTAAGTTGGTGGTCCAGTTTCATTTTTTTGTATGTATCTGTCCAATTTTCCCAACACCATTTATTGAAGAGGCTATCTTGGCTCCATTGTATGTTCATGCCTCCTTTGTCAAATATTAGTTGAGCATAGTGGTTTGGGTGGATGTCTGGGTTCTCTATTCTATTCCATTGGTCTATATGTCTGTTCTTGTGCCAGTACCAGGCTGTTTTGAGAACAATTGCTTTGTAATATAGCTTGAAATCTGGTATTGAGATTCCACCTATGTTATTCTTCTTTCTCAGAATTGCGGTGGCTATTCGTGGTCATTTTTGGTCCAGATGAATCTATGAAGAGTTCTTTCTAGGTCTGTGAAATATGTCGTTGGTATTTTAATGGGTAGTGCATTGGATCTACAGATTGCTTTGGGTAGTATGTACATTTTAATAATGTTGATTCTCCCAATCCATGAGCATGGTATGCTCTTCCATCTGTTAACATCTTCCTCTATCTCTTTATTAAGTGTCCTGTAGTTTGTTTTCTACATATAGGTCTTTTACCTCTTTAGTTAGATTTATTCCTAGATATCTTAATTTTTTTGGTGTGATGGTAAATGGGATTGCTTTTTTAGACTCTCTTTCTGTAATTTCATTATTAGTGTATAGAAATGCCACAGATTTCTTGGCATTAATTTTGTATCCTGCTACATTGCCGAATTCATTTATTAAGTCAATTAGTTTTGGGATGTACAATATCATGTCACCTGCAAATAAGGACAGCTTCACTTCTTCTTTTCCAATTTGGATGCCTTTTATTTCTTCTTCTTGTCTAATTGCAATGGCTAATACTTCCAATACTATGTTGAACAGGAGAGGTGAGAGTGGGCATCCCTGTCTTGTTCCTGTTCTTAGGGAAAATAGTTTTAGTTTTTGCCCATTGAGTATGATGTTAGCTGTGGGTTTATCATATATGGCTTTTATGATGTTGAGGTATGATCCTTCTATTCCCATGTTGCTGAGAGTTTTTATCAAGAAAGGGTGCTGGATTTTGTCAAATGCTTTTTCTGCATCAATTGATATGACTATGTGATTTTTCTCTCAATTTGTTTATATGATATATCACATTTATTGATTTGCGGATATTGTACCTCCTCTCCTTTCTGGGATAAATCCTACTTTGTCATGATGTGTGATCTTTCTGATAGATCCGATTTGCTAGAATTTTGTTGAGGATTTTGGCATCTATGTTCATGAGAGATATTGGCCTATAATTCTCTTTCATTGTGTTGTCTTTATCTGGTTTTGGTATTAGTTGATGCTGGCTTCATAGAAGGTGTTTGGAAGTGTTCCTTCTTCTTTAATATTATTGAATAGTCTGAGGAGGATAGGTTTTAATTCTTCCTTGAATGTTTGGTAAAACTCTCCTGTGTAGCCATCTAGTCCCAGGCTTTTATTTGCTGGAAGCTTTTTGATGACTGCTTCAAATTCTTCCAGAGTTATTGGACAATTGAGATGTTTATACTCTTCCTGATTGAGTTTTGGAAGGTTATATTTTTCTAGGAATATGTCCATGTCTTGCAGGTTGTCCAATTTGTTGGAATAGAGTTGTTCATAGTATTTTTTTTTTTTAACAATCCTTTGTATTTCAGCAGGGTCTGTTGTTATTTCTCCTCTTTCATTTTTTATTTTGTTTATTTGGGTCTTCTCTCTTTGCTTCTTGGTGAGCCTGGCTAGAGGTCCATCAATCTTGTTTATCCTTTCAAAGAACCAGCTCTTGGTTTTGTTGATCTTTTAAATTGTTTCTTTGGTCTCCATGTTGTTTATCTCTGCTCTAATCTTTACTATTTCCTTCCTTCTGCTTACACTGGGCTTTTCTTGTTGCTCTCTTTCTAGGTCTTTGAGTTGTAAGGTTAGGTAATTTATTACCATCGTTTCCTGTTTTTTGTAGTAGGCTTGCAGGCTATGAACTTCCCACTCAAGACTGCTTTCACTGTGTCCCATAAATTTTGTATTGTTGTGTTGTCATTGTCATTTGTTGCCATGATGTTTTTTATTTCTTCCTTGATTTCTTTGGTTATCCAGTCATTGCTTAATAGCATGCTTTTTATTCTCCATGTGTTTGATTTCTTTCTATTGTTTTTATTATAGTTGATTTCCAGTTTTATGCCACTGTGGTCTGAGAAAATGCTTGATATGATTTCTATCTTCTTGAATTCGAAGAGACTTTTCTTATGACCCAAAACATGATCTATCTTTGAAAATGACCCATGTGCACTAGAGAAGAATGTATATTCTGTGGCTTTGAAATGAAATGTTTTGAAAATGTCAATTAATTCCATCTGGTCTAGTGAGTCATTTAGGATTGATGTTTCTTTGCTGAATTTTTTTTTAGAGGACTTGTGCAGTGGTGACAGTAGGGTATTAAAGTCTCCTATTATGATTGTATTGCTGTCAATCTGTCCCTTAATATTCTTCAGGAGTTTTTTTTTATGTATTTAGGTGCTCCTATATTGGGTGCATATATGTTTACCAGAGTAATTTCTTCTTGTTGGATTGTTCCCTTCATTATAATGAAGTGGCCTTCTTTATCTCTTATTATGTCCTTCACTTTGAGATATAATTTGTCAGATATAAGTATTGCAGCCCCAGCTTTTTTTCATTTCCATTTGCCTGAAATACCATCTTCCATCCCTTCACCCTCAATCTGTGTGCATCTCTTTTCCTGAGGTGGGTTTCTTGTAGACAGCAGATATATGGATCATGTTTTCTTATCCAATTGGTTACCCTATGTCTTTTGATTGGAGCATTTAATCTGTTTACATTTAAAGTTATTATTGATAGGTCTGTCTCCATTTTTAGTCTTTACCCCAGAGTTCCTTCTTCACTTCCTATTTTTTTTTATTACAGCAGACCCTTTAACATTTCTTGCATTGCTGGTTTGGTGGTAATATATTTCTTTATTCCTTTTTTGTCTGTGAAGCTTCTGACTTCACCTTCAATTTTGATTGAAAGCCTTGCAGGGTACAGTATTCTTGAATTCAGACCCTTCATTTGCATGACTCTATATATTTCATTCCATTCCCTTCTGGCTTGATGAGTTTCTGTTGAGAAATCAGTAGCTAGTCTTATGGGGCTTCCTTTGTAGGTAACTTTCTGCTTCTCTCTGGCCACTTTTAAGATTCTTACTTTGTCATTGGTGTTTGCCAATTTAATTATAATGTGCCTTGGTGTCGGTTTGTTGGGGTTCATTTTGCTTGGGACTCTGTGAGCTTCTTGGATTTGTGTGGGTTTTTTCTTTCCTATATTGGGGAAATTTTCTGTCATTATTTCTTC
Source organism: Lasiurus borealis (assembly GCA_004026805.1). Lineage (NCBI taxonomy): Eukaryota > Metazoa > Chordata > Mammalia > Chiroptera > Vespertilionidae > Lasiurus > Lasiurus borealis. Next base: position 11,737 of record PVJN01009494.1, read on the forward strand.
AAACAGGTTCTCTAATCCTTACTCAGTTTCCACTCTTTCTGGAACCCCAATTATTTGGATGTTGTTTTGTTTCGTGTTATCCCAAAGTTCCCTTAGGCTCTCTTGCTTTTTAATTTTTTTTTTCTAGAAGCTGCTGTACTTGGTATTTTTTCCTACTGTGTCTTCTAGCTCACTGATGCAGTCCTCTGTGTCTTCTAGTCTACTTTTGATGCTTTCTATTGAGTTCTTTATAGCAGTGATGTCATTTTTCATTTCTTCTTGATTATTCTTCATTTCCTCTTGGCTTTTACTCACATTGTTGATTTTGTCTTCCATTCTTTTCATCCACCTTATGATCATTTCTCTGTTCTCTTTCTCTGGCAGGCTTATTTCTGCTTCTATTTCATTTACTTCCTTTTCTGGTGATACCTGCCTTTCTGTCATATGCGGGCTGTTTCTTCTTCTGCCCATGGTCTTTCTTCTCCAGGTGTCTGATTATGTAGTTCTTTCCCCTACGTTGATTCAAAGGCACAAACTACAACATGACCAGTACAACACACAAGGCACTGAAAAAAAATGTATTCATGATATTAATAATCATAAATAAGTGACCACCAATGAAAGACAAATTAGGGATAAGTAGAGAAAAAGAAGGAAATGAGGAAAAAAGACAAGAAAGAAGTGCCAAAATCAAATTGGGAGAGCGAGAAAATAAATAAATAAATGAACAAAAAAATAAATTTAAAAAGGGGAAGAAGAAGAAGAAAAGAGAAAAAGAAAAAAGTCAGAGAGAAAAGAAAGAGGATAAGAAAGAAAAGGGGAACAAAATATAGATGTCAGGAGAAAACACCAATAGAACAGTCACTAATCCCAACAAATTCCGTCAACCCGTACCTGGAGATTAATACAAACTACAAATAACAACTGGTATCAAGGGAGGTGAGGGAAAAGAGAGGTAAAAAACAAACAAAAACAAAGAAAACAAAAAGCAAAATAAAGCAAGTAGAATAAGCTAAAACAATCTCACAAAAAAGTACAAAAAATTGATATAATCACCCTTCAGGCAAACAGCAACAAGAGGACATAGAGAAAAACAACTTTTTGGATAGTGAAGACAAGAAGAAAGGTTTGTATGGACTTGGAGAGGGGATTTGAAATTATATTTATAAGTGGGGTGAAATTTTATCCAGGTAAGGAGAAAAAATAGGGAGAATCTACATTTGGAAAAGGGAAAAAGAAACAAGACAACAAAATGGGGAAAATTAGGAGGAAAGTGTTGGCATAAAGGTAGAGTTGAGATAGAGTGAAATTATGCTAAAGGAAAGATGAAAATATAATGTAGAACTCTAATCCCGAAGTAAAATAAAGGGAAAACAAAATGACACTTGTTTTTTTCCAAAAAGGTAAAATAGTAGTAGTAATAATACTAGTTGAAAACAAAAATGTAATAGTTAAAAAGAAAAGGTAAAATCAATTGAGGAGGAAAGAAAAAAATAGTTTTTTAATGAAAATATGCAAAAATGAAAATAAAATAAATTAAAATAAAAAATTTTTTAAAAAAGAAAAAAAATAGAATGGTCATTCACTCCCACTATTGTTCTGCTTGGCACTCCTGTTTCCCAGTAGGGAGGGTATTGAAGTTCCCTGTGTTCCACGGCTGAGGTCTTAATCTCTTTATTCTTTTGTGGTTATGCAAGAGTCAATTTGTGCGGTCATCCACCGGGTGGCAGTGTTTTGGAATTGACCTCTAGAGACTGTGCTCAGATCCTGCTACTCTGTGGTTCTCAAAACCGGTTTGTGGAGATTTTGCACCTGGGACACTGTAATAACTCCCAGGCTGTCCTTCTGCCTCAGATCAAAATGAGTTATTTTCTAGAGCTCCCTTCTGTCAATAGCTCCGAGAATTTGCTTCCACACTTAGGGATCATGCCCTGCCCCACATCTGTGGACCTCTCTAGAAGCAGCTTTCCTGCATCCCAGCTCCCACAGTGTGCACATCTCTGTACTGTGTGACAGGAGACCTCATCTTATCCCAGGCGAAATCTGACCTTTCCGTGTGCCGTGTGAATCTCCTCTGAGTCTCTGTGTCTGTGCCGATTGGAGAGCAGTGTTCTGGGTCCCCCAGCTGTTCAGTGGGTGCTTCAGCTGCAGCTTTCAGACTGCTGCATACATCCACCTCCCTCTGCAAGATGGCGTGGTCTTCACATTCACGCTGGTGGTCAGTGAGGCTGCCTGGTCAGGAGAGCCCTGTCCAGCAGTCCCCTACCTTTTCCTGGAGGATAACTGACTCTTAACTTGCCAACAAACACTCGCAGTATCCTAACATATAGTCTGTCTTTGTGAATGATCCATGTGCACTTGAGAAGAATGTATATTCTGCAGGTTTGTGGTCAAATCTACACAATAAAAGAGAAACATGCAAATTAACCATCACTCCACTATACCCACAAGTCATGCCCACCAGCCAATCAGGAGCAAGTATTAAAATTAACCCAATGAAGATGGTGGCCTGCCATGGAGCTGGAGCAAGCAGGAGGCTTGGATTTCCCCAGTGATGGAGGAAGCCAAGTTTCCTGCTTGCCCTGGCTGGCTCTGGCTTCCATTCAAGGCTATAAAGTTTCAATTATAGAAGATAAATAAATCCTAGATACTTGCTTTCAGCTGGCTCTGGATTCTGCTCAAGGAGATGCTAAAAAAATAAATAAAAAGAGGGGCTGAGACCTTGGGTCACCAGGAGGTGATCAGGCCAGGATGGGACAGCAGGGGCCATTGGAGATAAGCAGATCAATAGCGATGAGCAGGCCATCAGTGGGGGTCAGTTGGAGATGATCAGGAGAGCAGGGAGGGTAAGTTTGGAGTGAGCAGGCCAGCAAGGGAGCAGTTGGGAGTGAGCAAGCCAGTGGGAAGGGGAGGTTGGGTTGAGCAGGCCAGCAGGAGGGGCAGTTGAGGGTGAGCAGACTGCACAAGGGGCAGTTGGGGGTGATCTGGCTGGTGAGGAGGTATTTGGGGGCAAGCAGGCCCGTGGAAGGGGGGCAGTTAGGGGCGAGCAGGTTGGCAGGCAGAGCAGTTAGGGGCAACCAGACAGACAGGTGAGCAGCTGGAGCTAGCAGTTCTGGGTTGTGAAAGGGATGTCCGACTGCTGGTTTAGGCCCAATCTCTGTAAACCAGCAAGGGGTCCCAGATTGGAGAGTGTGTAGGCCAAGCTGAGGAACACCCCTCCACCCCCCCACCCCCCGCCCTATGAACAAATTTTGTACACACTGGGCCACTAATGTTCTATAAATATAAATTAAATCCATCTGATCCAGTGTGTCCTTTAGAGTCACTGTTTTGTTCTTATTGTTATTATTTTTTGGTCTGAAAGATCTATCCAGTGAAGTCAGTGGGGTATTAAAGTCCCCTACTATGACTATACAGTTGTCTATCTCTTCCTTAAAGTCCTCCAGATGTTTTTAGATATATTTAGGTGCTCCTATATTGGGTGCATATATGTTTACCAGGGCTATATTCTCTTGTGGGATCAATCCCTATAGTGTTATATAGTGATTTTTGTTGTCTCTTGTGATGGCCTTCATTTTGAAGTCTATTTTGTGAGATATGAGTATTGCTACTTCAGCTTTTTTATTGTTTCCTTTTGCAATTAATTTTTTTTTCTATTCCTTCACTTTCATCCTGTATGTGTCTTTTGTTCTGAGGTGAGTCTCTTATAGACAGCATATAGTTGAGTCATGTTTTCTTATCCATTCAGCTACATCATGTCTTCAGAATTGAGCATTTAATCCTTTTACATTTAAGGTTATTATTGATAAGTATTTATTTATTGCCATTTTAATTCTGTATACCTAGGTATCTCTCTCTACATATTTCTTCTCATTACAGTAGACCCTTTAGCAATTCTTGCAGAGCTAGTTTGGTGGTAATAAACTCCTTTAATTATTTTTTTCTGGGAAGTTCTTTAATTCATGATATATTTTGAATGATAGCCTTGCTGAATATCAGATCCTTGCTTTCCATTACCTTGAGTACTTCATGCTATTCCTTTCTGGCCTGTATAATTTCTGTTGAGAATTCAGCTTACTGCCTTATAGGAGCTCCTTTATGTGTAATAGATTGCCTTTCTCAAGCTTCCTTTAAGAGTTTCTCTTTGTCTTTAATTTTTAGCATTTTAAATATGATGTGTCTGGGCATAGACCTCTTTGCATTTTTTTACTTGGGATTCTCTGTGCTTCCTGAATGTGTGCGACTTTTTTCTTTACCAGGTTAGAGAAATTACCTACCATTATTTCTTCAAATAGGTTCTTTAGTCTTTGTTCACTTTATTCTCCTTCTGACAGACCTGTGATGGAAATATTATGTTTCAATTTGTCCCACAGGTCCTTAAGCTTCCCTCACCTTTATTAATAGTTTTTTTTTTTCTTTTTGATTCTCTGATTCAGTGATTTTTTTCTACCTTATCTTTTAATTCACAGATCTGATCCTCACTTTCCTCTAATATGATATGTATTCCTTCCAATGTCCTTTTTATTAGTATAAGTCATTCTTTATTTCTAACTGTTACTTTTTCATAGTTACTATATCTTTTCTCATGATGTTGATCATATTTACTATCATTATTCTGATCTCTGAATCAGATAATTTTATTATCTCCATTTCACTTATCTCTTTTGCTGGAGAATTCTCTTGATCTTTCTTACAGCGGTTGTTTCCTTGTCTCCTCATTTTCGCTTCCTGTTTGGGTTTGTGTCTATGTGTCAGTTATATTTGCTATACATTCCAAACTCTGTTTCTCACTAATTACATCAGGCAGACTCCAAACTTCTACAGACCAACTTCTGCCTGCAGACTGGATTCAGTTGAGTATCCCTCAGACAATCTTCCATATTTGTGGTGAGAAGTTTTTCAATATGTGGGACAATTGTTTCTACTTGGAGGCTAATTGTTATTATTAGTATCTTAATGGGCCTCAGAAACTCCACACCATGGAGCAAAGTGTTTTCCAAAAGGTTGGGTCAACTGTCTTCCCATCAGGAAAAAAACACCTGGATAACAAAGGTCTGCCTAGATAATGATTTCTGCAACACAAGGAAAGACTCATCAAAGGAAACTAGGTGTTTGCCTTCTCAGCTCTAACCCCAGGTCCCCCAACCCTCGTTTCTGCTCATACAGCTCAAATCCATTCTGCCCTCCCTCTTCCAGAGCACTTGGTAAGTGGCAGTACACAAAATTTTATATGTTGGCACTTTGGGTGCGGGCCTGCATTTCCAGCCATCTCTCTTTGGCAGATAGTTATGATGCTGCTTTTTATAGCCAGATGTTATGTGGCACCTTTCTCATTTCTGGTGCTTCTCAAAGTTCAAGAAGGTTGAAATAATATCAAGTATCTTTCCAGATCACAATGGAATGAAATTAGAAATCAACTACAGTAAGAACACCACAAAACATTCAAATACATAGAGGCTAAGTAGCATGTTATTAAACAGTGAATGGGTTATTAATGAGATCAAGAAAAAACTAAATAAAAATTCTGGAAATAATTGAAAGTGAACACACAATGACCCTAAATCTTTTGGATATAGCAAAAGCCTTCCTAAGAAGGAAGTTCATAGCATTTAAGGCTTATCACAAGAAAGAAGAAAAAGTAATAAGAAAATATTTAACCCTACAACTTCAAGAATTGGAGAGAGAACAAGAAGAGAGCCCAGAGTAAGTAGAAGGAAAGAGATAGTAAAGATTAGAGAAGAAATAAATGACAAAGAGACTAAAACAAAAACAAAAACAAAAAAACACCAAAATATCAAGGGAACCAAGAGCTGCTTCGTTAAAAAAGTAAACAAGATTGATGAACCCTTTTCCAGAATCATCAAGAAACAAAGAGGTAGGACCCAAATAAATAAAATCAGAAAGGGAAGTGGTGAAGTAACAATTGACACCATGAAAATACATTATATGCCAACTAGCTGGACAATAAAATGGAACAGACAAATTCCTAGAAAAATACAATCTCCAAAAAGTGAATCAGGAAGAAAAAAAAAATGAATAGGCCAATAACAACTGACAACATAGAACCAGTAATCAAAAAACTCCCAACAAACAAAAGCCCTTGTCCAAATGGCTTCACAGAGGAGTTTTACCAAATATTCAAAGAAAAACTAATACCTATACTCCTCAAACTATTCCAAAAAAATCCAAGAGGAAGGAAAATTTCCAAATTCTTTTTATAAGGCCAGCATAATCCTAATTCCAAAACCAGATAAAGAAACTACAAGAAGGAGAATTACAGGTCATTATCCCTGATGAATATAGATGTTAAAAATCCTCAGAAGAATATTATCAAATCAGATTCAACAATATACTAAAAAGATAATACATCATGACCAAGTGGGACTTATTCCAGGGATACAAGGCTGGTACAATATTCACAAATCAATAAATGTAATATACCACACAAAAAAATTGAAAGACAAAAATCACATGATCATATCAATAGATGGGGAAAAACATCTGACAAAAATCTAACACCCATTTTTGATTAAAAAAAAAACACTCAGAAAAGTGAGACTAAAGGGAGCATATCTCAATGTGTTAAAAGCTATATATGACAAACATCATACTCAATGGGCAAAAACTAAAACTATTTCCCCAAAGAACAGGAGGAAGACAGGGTTGTCTGCTTTCACCACTCTTTTTTTTTTTTTAATGTATTTTATTGATTTTTTTTTTTTTACAGAGAGGAAGGGAGAGGGATAGAGAGTTAGAAACATCCATGAGAGAGATGGAGACATTGATCAGCTGCCTCCTGCATGCCCCCTACTGGGAATATGACCACAATCAAGGTACATACCCTTGACCAGAATAGAACCCGGGACCTTTCAGTTCACAGGTCGATTGAACCAAACCGGTTTCGGCTGTTTTCACTATTCTTATTGAGCATAATACTGGAAATCCTAGACATAGCGATCAGACAAGAAGAAGAAATAAAAGGCATCCAAATTGGAATGGAGGAAGTAAAACTGCCATTATTCATAGATGATATAATATTATATATAGGACACCCTAAAGATGCCACCAAAAAATTACTAGATTCATTAAATGAATTTGGGGAGGTTAAACATGGCAGCAAAGTAAGTGAATGCTGAACAAACATGTTCCCAGAAACAAATTAAAATTACAATGAAAATTCAGAAAAACTTCCTGACTAATCAGTGGAAAACTTGCTGGAGAGAACCCTGATAAACAAGGACAGAAAGTGGAGACTACATAGAGACTACATGATGGCTTTGCCTGCGAGGGAAGACAGTTGACCTACCCTAAGGGAAAACACCTTGCCTCACAATGCAAAGTTTCTGAAGTCCAATAATAGACTTAGAATAACAATTAGCCTCAAAGCAGGCACAATTTCCCACCCTGTTGGAAAAAACACTCAGCATATCTGAGGGCAATTCAAAGTGGAATCCTATCAGTCTGTAGGCAGAGGCAGTATCTGGAGGCTTTGAGACTTTGCCTGATCTAATTAGACAGAAACAATGCTTGACACTGTCCTGCACTAGATATTGAGAATTGTAGCAGATCAACCTAAAACAGAATCACAAAACCAAATAGCAAAAATGAAATGACAAAGAAACAACCCCCATATGAAAGAGCAAGAGAATTTTCCAGAAAAGATAAATGAAATGGAGATAAGAAATATATCTGATATAGATTTCAAAATAATGATGGTAAAGATGCTCAACAGCATGAGAACATGAATAAAAAAATAACACTGTGCAAATAAAGAACACATTGGAAGGAATACACAGCAGATGAGGGGAAGCTGAGTATCAACTCAGTGAATTAGAAGACAGGATTGAAAAAGTTCTGTCAGAGAATGTAAAATAAAAACAATTATGAAACAGGATACCAGCTTAAAAAAGCAGTGGGACAACATGAAATGTAAAAATATTCTAATAGCAGGTGTACCAAAGAGGCAAAAAGAGAGAGAGAATATCGTTGAAGAAATAATGATAGAAAGCTTCCCTAACCTGGTAAAAGAAAAAGTCACACAAGTCCAGGAGGTACAGAGAACCCCAAGCAAGAAGAACCTAAACAGGCTCACACCCAGACACATCATAATTAAAATACCAAAAATTAAAAGCAAAGAGAGAATCTTAAAGGCAGCAAGAGGAAAGCAAGCTATTACCTACAAAGGAGTTCCAATAAGGCTGACACCTGATTTCTCATTAGAAACTCTATAGGCCAGAAGATAATGGCATGAAGTACTCAAGAGAATGAAAAGCAAGGATCTGAAACCAAGATTACTATATCCAGCAAGGCTATCATTTCAAATAGATCATCAAATAAAGAGCTCCCCAGATTAAAAAAAAAATGTTTAAGAAGTACATCACCCACAATCAAGTATTATAAGAAATGTTAAAGGAAATGCTGTAATGAGAAGAAGAAATAGAGAAACCTAGGCACACAGAATTGAAATGGCAATAAATAAGTACCTATACAAAATAACTTTAAATGAAAATGGATTAAATGCTCCAATCAAAACACATAAGGTAATTGAATGGATAGAAAAACATGACCCAACTATTTGCTTGCTATAATTGATACCCCTCACAACAAAAGACACACAGAGGTAACAGTGAAGGGCTGGAAAAAAAATTTTCGTGTAAATGGAAAAGAAAGAAAAACTGGAGTAGCAATACTCATATCTGACAAAAGAGACTTCAAAATAAAAACCCTCACAAGAGATAACAAAGGTCACTACATAATACTAAAGGGATTGATCCAATAAGAGAATATAATGCTGGTAAACACATACACCCAATATAGGAGCACCTAAATATACAAAAAATCTATCAGAGGACTTTAAGGAAGAGATTGACAACAATACAGTCATAGTGGGGGACTTTAACAACCCACTGACTTCACTGGATAGATCTTCCATAAAAAAATTAATAAGAAAACAGTGAGTCTAAAGGACACATTGGATCAGATGGATTTAACTGACATTTATAGAACATTTTATGTCAAAGTAGCAGAATAGGCATTTTTATCAAGTGCACATGGATCATTTACAATGAGAGACTACATTTTGGGCCTCAAAACAAGTCTATGCAAGTTCAAGAAGACTAAAATGATATCAAGTGTCTTTCCAGATCACAGTGGAATGAAATTAGAAATTAACTATAGCAAAACACTCCAAACTATTCAAACACATGGACATTAAATAGTATGTTATTAAACAATAAGTGGGTTACCAATGAGATCAAGAAAGAAGTGGAAAACTTCCTGGAAACAAATGCAAATGAACACACAACAGCCAAAAATCTTTGGGACACAGCAAAACAGTCATGACATAGAAATTCATAGCACTACAGGCCTACCTCAAGAAACAAGAAAAATCAACCATAAAATATTTAACCCTACAACTTATGGCTCTAGAAAGAGAACAATTAGAAAAAGTCAGAATAATTACAAGGAAGGAGACGATAAAGATTAGAGCAGAAATAAATGTTATAGAGACTAAAAAAAAAAACAAACTAATACGAAATACAAATGAAATCAGCTATTTTTTTAACTCAAATGTTTTATTTTATTATTTTTTATTGTTTAAAGTATTACAGACAGTAGAACATATATCTCCTTTTCCCCTGATTGACCTCACCCACCTACCCACCACATGCCCTCACCCCCGCTAGTGTCTGTGTGCATTGGTAGATCTCTTGTCTCCCCCACCAAAACCCTTCCTTTTCTTCCTGCTGAAGTTTGTCAGTCTGTTCAATGCATCTTTGTCTCTGTATCTATTTTTGCTCATCTATTTTTGCTCATCAGTTTATGATGTTCATTATATCCCACAAATGAATGAGGTTCTTTGAAAAGATAAACAAGATTGATGAAATGCATTCTAGACTCATTAAGAACCAAAGAGATAGGACACAAATAAATAGAATCAGAAATGAAAGTGGAGAAGTAACCACTGATACCACATTTTCTTTCTGACACTTTCTTACAAAGGATTGTAACAACCATATGCCAACAAGCTGAATAACGAGGATGAAATGGAGAAATTCCTAGAAATATACCCTCTCCCAAAACTGAATTAGGAGAAATCAGAAAACTTGAATGACCAATAACAACTGATGAATTGGAAGTAGTAATAAAAAATAAATAAAAAGAAAGAAAAGAAACCCCAGCAAACAAATGTCCAGGTCTTGATGGCTTCACAGGGGAGTTTTATCAAACATTCAAAGAACTAACACCTATACTCCTCAAACTACTCCAGAAAATCCAAGAGTAAGGAACACTTCCACACTCTTTTTATTAGGCCAGCATTATTCTAATTCCAAAACCAGATAAAGCTACTACAAAGAAAGAGAGTCACAGGCCAATATCCCCTGGTGAACATAGATGCTAAAATCTTCAACAAAATATTGGTAAATCAGATCCAGCAATATATCTTAAAGATCATACACCATGACCAAATATGATTTATTCTAGGGATGCAAGGCGGGCACAACATTCACAAATCAATAAATCAATAAATACATCATATAACATTAAAAGATAAAAATCACATGATCATATCAATAGATGCAGAAAAATGTGATAAAATCTAACAACCATATTTTAAAAAACATATCTTTATTGATTTCAGAAAGGAAGGAAGAGGGACAGAGAGATAGAAACATCAGTGATGAGAGAGAACTATTGATCTGCTGTCTCCTGCATGCCCACACTTGAGATCCAGCCTGCAACTCAGGCATGTGACCCTGACATGAACCAAACCCAGGACCTTTCAGTCCGTAGGTAAATACTCTATTCACTGAGTCAAACCAGCCAGGACTAAAAACCATTTTTTATAAAAGCTCTCAGCCAAGTGAGAATAGAGGGAGCATAACTCCACACGATACAGGCCATATATGACACACCTACAGCAAACTTCATGTTCAATGAGCAAAAACTAAAACCATTTTCATAAAGATCAGGAACAAGACAGGGTTGTCTACTTTCACCACTCTTACTCAACACTAGAAGCCCGGTGCATGAAATTTGTGCATGGGGAGTGTCTCTCAGCCCAGCCTGCACCCTTTCCAATCTGGGACCACTTGGACATCCCTGTCATAATCTGGGACTGCTAGCTCCTAATCACTCACCTGCCCCCCTGCCTGATTGCCCCTAATCACTCTGCCTGCCATCTTGATAGCCCCCTAACCACTGATGCCTAACTGCTCCCGTGCCATCATGATCACCCTCAACTGCCCTCCCCGGCCAGTCCAAGTTCCCCAACTGCCTTCCCCTGTGGGACTGAAGGGAATTGGGAACTCTGGTTGGCTGAGGCGGGCCTGAGGGTGCTATAAAACCTACAACCAAGATTACTCTACCCAGCAAAGCTATCATTCAGAATTGAAATTCAAATAAAGAGCTTCACAGATGAGAAAAAGCTAAAGGAGTCCATCACCACCAAACCAGGATTATATGAAATGCTGAAGGGTATTCTTTAAGAAGAGGAAGAAGAAAAAGGTAAAGAAAAAATTATGAACAACAAAGTGATAACAAATACATATCTATCAACGAGTGAATCTAAAAATCAAGTGAATAAAAAATCCAATGAACAGAATTAAGTGGTGAATATAATAGAATCAGTGGCCTAGAAAGGGAATGGACTGACAATTCTCAGGGTGAAGGTGGAGTGAGGGGTGCGGGAAGAGATTGGACAAATATCTTATACCTATGGATGAGGAGAGAGGCGGAGGGTTAGGGCATAAAGTGAGGGGGGAATCAGTTGGAAGGGAGCTATGGTGGGGGCGGGGGGAGAGGAACATCTGTAAGAAATTGAACAATAAAGATTTATTTTTTAAAAAGGTGCAAGGAACCTAAATAGACATTTCTCCAAATTGGACATACAGATGGCCAGCCCAGAGACATATGAAAAAAAAATGCTCAATGTTTCTGATCATCATTATCGAGATGCAAATTAAATCGACCAGTAGGTATCACCTCACACTTGTCAGAATGGCCACCATCAACAAATCAACAATGACAAGTGCTGGCAAGGATGTGGAGAAAAGGGAAAACCCTAGCACACTGCTGGTGGAGATGTAGACTGGTGCAGCCATTATGGAAAACAGTATGGAGTTTTCTCCAAAAAATTAAAAGGAGATCTTCCATTTGACCCAGTGATCTCACTTCTAGAATTATATCCTAGGAAAACCAAAACACCAAGCAGAAAGAAGGTATGTACCCCTATGTTGATAGTAGCACAATTTACAATAGCTAGGATCTGGAAACATCCCAATTCCCCATCAGTTGATGAGTGGATAAAAAAATATTCCATTTATACCATGGAATACTATGCAGCAGTAAAAAATGAAGAATCTCTTACTCTTTGTGACAGCATGGAGGGACCTGAATAGTATCATGCTAAGTGAAATAAGTCACTCAGAGAAAGACTATTACCACATTATCTCAGTCATATGTGGAATCTAAGTAAAAATTGATGAACAGAGTGGACCCAGAGATATGGAAGTATGGAACAGAGTGCAAAATTCTGAAAGGATAGCAGGGGAAAGTGGATGGGTGGGAGGCAGTCAACCAAAGAACCTTTTTGCATATATGCATAACCCATGGACACAGACAATAGAGTGGGGACGTTCTCGAGTTGGTGGCCAGTTGGAGTGGTGGAGGTCAATGGGGAAAATAAGGGAACATATGTAATACATGCAACAGTAAAGATTTATAAAAGAAAAATAATAAATTCAATATAATTCTTAAAAGAAATGATTTATTTAAGTAAATTTCAATTAATTAAGCTATCAACAAAAAAAAATATATGTAAATAAATTAATTTGGCTATGTAGCAAAATACAAAATCAATACCCAATAATTGATGGCTTTTTTACACCCTAATAATGAGTTCTCAGAAAGAGAAACAAAATAAAGTATCCCATTTACCATTGCAACAAAAAAAATTAAGATATTTAGAATAATCTTTACCAAGGAGGTAAAATGCTTGTATTTGGAAAACTACAAGACATTGGAAAAAAAAAAAGAAAAATATATAAACAATTGGAAGATTATACTGTGTTCATATATGGTAGAATTAACATAATTAAAATGTCCATAGTGCTCAGCTGGCATGGCTCAGTGGTTGAGCATTGACCTCTGAACCAGGTGGTCATGGTTAGATGCCAGGTCAGGGCACCTGCCTGGTTTCCTGGCTGGATCTCCGTTAAGGGCATGATCAATGATTCTCATCATTGATGTTTCTTTTTTTAAAATTTATTATTTATGGTACATCTACACAATGGAATTCTATGCTGCCATTAAAAAGAAGGAATTCTTACCATTTGCAGCAACCTGGTTGGAACTGGAGAGCCTTATGCTTAGTGAAATAAGCCAGTCAATGAAGGAGAAGTATCATATGATCTCACTCATTGGTGGATAATAAAGAACATTATAAACTGATGAACAAAAGGATAGATACAGAGACAGTAAAGCTTCAAACAGACTGAAAAATTACAGCAGGAAGATTAAAGTTAGGTGAGGTAGATAAGAGATCAATCAAAGGACTTGTATGCATGCATATAAGCATAACCAATGAACATAGACACTGGGGGGTTGGGGTATGCCTGGGAGGGAGGGGGGCAATGGGGAGATATGTATAAAAACTTAATAAAAATTTTTAAAAATTTATTGTTTAAAGGACAAGGTACCACTGTATTACAAATAGTAGCACATATGTCTCCTTTCCCCCCACCCCTCCCCCAATTGACCTCCCGCCAGCTTCCCCTACCCCTGGTATTTACCCTCATCTCCAACCCCAGTGTCTTTCATCTATTGCTTGTACTCAGATGCATATATACACGTCCTTTGGTTGATCTCCTAACCCTCCCCGAACCTTCCCCCTGTGGTTTGGCATTCTGTTAGATGATTCTTTGCCTCTATCTATTTTTGTTCAACAGTATATAATGTTCTTTATATTCCATATTGAATAAGATATGTGGTATTTATCTTTCTCTGCATGGCTTATTTAACTTAGCATAATGCTCTCCAGTTCCATCCATGCTATTGCAAATGGTAAGAATTCCTTCTTTTTTTTAAAAAAAGATATTTCATCGATTTTTTACAGAGAGGAGGGGAGAGAGAGAGAGTTAGAAACATTGATGAGAGAGAAACACCAATCAGCTGCCTCCTGCACACCCCCTACTGGGGATGAGCCCGAAACCAAAGTACATAACTTTGACTGGAATCGAATCTGGGACCCTTGAGCCGCACTCTGACACTCTATCCACTGAGCCAAACCAGTCAGGGCAAGAATCTCTTCTTTTTTATAGCAACATAGTATTCCATTGTGTAGATGCATCACAGTTTTCTAATCTACTCATCTGCTGATGGACATTTAGGCTGTTTCCAAATCTTAGCTATTGTAAATTGTGCTACTATGAACATAGGGGTACATATATCCTTTCTGATTGGTGTTTCTGTTTTCTTGGAATATATTTCTGGAAGTGGGATCACTGGGTCAAATGAGAGTTCCATTTTTAATTTTTTGAAGAAACTCCATACTGTCTTCCACAGAGGCTACATTCCCACCAGGAGTGAATAAGGGTTCCTTTTTTTCTGCATCCTCGAAGGCACTTGTCCTTTGTTGATGGTAGCCATTCTGACATGTGTGAAATGGTACCTCATTGTTGTTTCGATTTGCATCTCTTGCATAATTACTGACTTTAAGCATGTTTTATATGTCTCTTGGCTTTCTGAATGTCCTCTTTCCAAAAGTGTCTATTTAGATCCTTTACCCATTTTTATTGGATTTTTTAATCTTCCTTGTAAGTTGTATGAATTTCCTGTAAATGTTGGAGATTAAACCCTTATCTGAGATAGCATTGGAAAATATGTTCTTCCATGTAGTGGATTTCCTTTTTGTTTTGTTTAGGGTTTCTTTTGCTGTGCAGAGGCTTTTTATTTGATGTAGTCCCATTTGTTTATTTTCTCTTTAGTTTCCATTGACCTAGGAGCTGTATTGGTAAAGATATTGCTATGACGTATGTTTGCTATTTTATTTCCTATGGCTTCTTCTAAGATTTTTATGTTTCCAATTTTACATTTAAGTCCTGTGTCCATTTTGAATTTATTTTTGTGTGTGGTGTATATTGGTGGTCTAGTTTCATTTTTGTTTTGCAAGTATCTGTTCAGTTTTTCCATCACTCTTTATTGAAGAGACTTGTCTCCATTGTATGTTCTTGCCTCCTTTGTCAAATATTAATTGAGCATACTGGCTTGTGTCGATTTTTGGGTTCTCTGGTCTGTTCCACCAGTCTATATGTCTGTTCTTGTGCTAGTACCAGACAATTTTGAGAATAGTGGCTTTGTAGTATAGCTTGATATCTGGTATTGTGATCCCTCCAACATTGTTCTTCTTTCTCAAAATTGCTGCAGCTATTTGGAGTCTTTTTTAATTCCAGATGAGTTTTTGGAGAATTTGTTCTAGGTCTTTAAAGAATGCCATTGGTATTTTAATGTGGATTGCATTGAATTTATAGATTGCATTGCTTTGGATAGTATGGACATTTTAATGATGTTGAGTCTACAAGTCCATGAACACGGTATATTCTTCCATTGGCTCATGTCTTCCTCTATCTCTTTTTTAGCATCCTGAAATTTTCTAAGTATGGGTCATTTGTGTCTTTGGTTAAGTTCATTCCTAGTCATCTTAATTTTTTGGTTGCAATTGTAAATGAGATTGCTTTTTAAATATCTCTTTCTTTGAGTTTATTATTGGGATATAGAAAAGCCATAGGCTTCTAGGTGTCAATTTTGTATCCTGCTACATTGCTGAATTCATTTATTAAGTCTAGTAATTTTTTGATGGAGTATTTGGGGTTTTCTATGTACAATAACATGTCATCTGAAAATAAGAAGTTTTACTTGTTCTTTTCCAATTCGTATGCCTTTTATGTACATATATATAATTGATTTTTTTACAAAGAGGAAGGGAGAGGGAGAGAAAGTTAGAAACATCAATGAGAGAGAACCATCAATCAGCTGCTTCCTGAACACCCCCAACTGGAGATATTCCCGTAACCAAGGTACATGCCCTTGACCAGAATCAAACCCAGGAGCCTTGAGTCTGCAGGCTGATGCTCTATCCACTGAGCCAAACCAGTTAGGGCCAATTTTGGTGCCTTTTATTTCTTCTTCTTTTCTGATTGCAATGGCTAGTAATTCAAGTACTATGTTGAACAGGAGTGGTGAGAGAGGGTATCCCTGTCTTGTTCCTGTTCTTGGGGATATGGTTTTAGTTTTTACCCATTGAGTATGATGTTGGCTGTGGGTTTGTCATATATGGCTTTTATTATGTTGAGGTATGATCCTTCTATTCCCACCTTCCTGAGAGTTTTTATCAAGAAAGTGTGTTGGATTTTGTCAAATGCTTTTTCTGCATCAATGGATATTATTATATGGTTTTTGTTTCTAAGTTTGTTTATGTGGTGTATCACATTTATTGATTTGTGGATATTGTACCATCCTTTCTTTCCTAGAATAAATCTCACTTGGTCAGGGTGTATGATCTTTCTAATGTAATGTTGAATTCAATTTGCTAGAATTTTGTTGAGAATTTTGGTATCTATGTTCATGATAGATACCTGTAATTCTCTTTCTTTTTATTGTCTTTATCTGGTTTTGGGATTAGGTTAATGATGGCTTCATAGAAAGAGCTTGGAAGTGGTCCTTCCTCTTGAATTTTTTGGAATAGTCTGAGGAAGATAGGTTTTAATTCTTCTTTGAATGTTTAATAAAACTGACCTGTGAAGTTGTCTGGCCCAGGGCTTTTGTTTGTTGAAAGTTTTTTGATTACTGCTTTAATTCCCTTCATAATTAGCAGCTTATTCAGATTTTCTTATTTCCTCCTGGTTGTGTTTTGGAAGGTCGTATTTTTCTAGGAATATGTCCATTTCTTTTAGGTTGGCAAGTTTATTGGAGTACAGTTGCTCATAGTATTTTTTTTTTATGATTCTTCATATTTCTGTGGAGTCTGTTGTTATTTAACCTCTTTTTATTTCTGATTTTGTTTATTTGTGTTTTCTCTCTTTGCTTCTTGGTGAGCCTGGCTAGAGGTTCATCAATCTTGCTTATCCTTTCAAAGAACCAGCTCTTGGTTTCATTGATCTATTTTTTTTTTTGTCTCTATGTCATTTATTTCCACTCTGAACTTTATTATTTTCTTCCTTCTGCTCACACTGGGCTTTTCTTTTTGCTCTCTTTATAATTATTAAAGTTGCAGAATTAGATAGCTTATTACCAGTTTTTCTTATTTTTTTGAGGTAGGCTTATAGAGCTATAAAATTCCCTTTCAGGGTTGATTTCATTGTTTCCCAAAGATTTTGGGTTGTTGTTTTCATTGTCATTTGTTTCCAGGATGTTTTTTATTTCCTTCTTGATCTCTTTGGTAGTGCATTGTTTAATAGAATGCTATTTGGCCTCCAAGTGTTTGAATTTTTTTTAAACCTTTATACTTATTTTTCCCCATTTTTTTAAATTAAGGTATTACAGGTGTACATATCTTCCCATTGCCCCTCCTACCCCACTCCGATACATGCCCTCATCCCCCAGTGTCTTGCGTTCATTGGTTATATGCACACATACAAGTCCTTCATTTGATCTCTTATCTACTCCACTTCTCGGTAAACTTCTTCCTGTAATTTGAAAGTCTGTTTGATGCTTTACTGCCTCTGTATGTATCATTTCGTCAGTTTATATTGTTCTTTATTATCCATAAATGAGTAAGATCATGTGGTATTTTTCTTTCATTGACTGGCTCATTACACACAGCATAATGCTCTCCACTTCCATCCAGGTTGCTGCAAATGGTAAGAATTTCTTCTTTTTGATGGCAGCATATTATTCCATTGTGTAGATGTACCATAGTTTTCTGACCCAGTCATCTGCTGATGGGCACCTAGGTTGTTTCCAAATCTTAGCTATTGTAAATTGTACTGCTATGAATATAGGGTTGCATATATCCTTTCTGATTGGTATTTCTAGTTTCTTAGGATATATTCCTAGGAATGGGATTACAAGGTCAAATGGAAGTTCCATTTTTAGTTTTTTGAGGGAACTCCATACTGTTCTTCATAGTGGCTGTACCTGTCTGCATTCCCACTAGCAGTGCAAAAAGGTTCCTTTTTCTCTACATCCTTGCCAGCACTTTTCATTTGTTGATGTGTTGATGATAGCCATTCTGACAGGTATGAGATGGTACTGCATTGTCGTTTTGATTTGCATGTCTCGGATAATTAGTGACTTTGAGCATGTTTTCATGTGTCTCTTGGCCTTTCTTCTGTTTTCTTTCCAAAAGATTCTATTTAGATCCATTGTCCATTTTTTTATTGGATCATTATCTTCCTTTTATTAAGTTGTATAAGTTGCCTGTAGATGTTGGAGAGTAAACTTTTATCAGTGATAACATTTGCAAATATGTTCTCCCATACAATGGGCTTTCTTGTTGTTTTGTTGATGGTTTCTTTTGCTGTGAAAAAGCTTTTTATTTTGATGTAGTCCCATTTGTTTATTTTCTCTTTAGCTTCCATTGCCCTAGGAGCAGTATCAATAAAGAAGTTCCTTAGGCATATGTTTGATATTTCTCTGCCTGTGGATTCCTCTAGTATTTTTATGGTTTCCATCGTAAGTTTAAGTGCTTGATCTATTTTGAATTTATTTTTCTGTATGGTGTAATTTGGTGGTCTAATTTCATTTTTTTTTGCATTTATTTGTCCAATTTTCCCAACACCATTTATTGAAGAGACTGTCTTGACTCCATTGTATGTTCATGCCTCCTTTGTCAAATATTAATTGAGCATAGTGGTTTGGGTTGGTATCTGGACTGTCTATTCTATTCCATTGGTCTATATGTCTGTTCTTGTGCCAGAACCAGGCTGTTTTGAGAATAGTGGCTTTGTAATACAGCTTGAAATCTGGAATTGAGATACGTACTTTATTCTTTTTTCTAGAATTCCCATGAATATTCGGGTTCTTTTTTTATTCCGGATGAATTTTTGGAGAGTTCTTTCCAGGTCTGTGAAACATACCATTGTTATTTTAATGGGGAGTGCATTGAATCTATAGTTGCTTTGGGTAGTATGGACATTTTAATGATGTTGATTCTAGCATTCAATGAATGTGCTATGTTCTTCAATTGTTTACCTTTTCCTTTATCTCTTTTTTCAGTGTCCTGTAGTTTTCTGCATATAGGTCTTTCACCTCCTTACTTAAGCTTATTTCTAGGTATCTTAATTTTTTTGGTGCAATGGTAAATAGGATTGCTTTTTTAGTCTCTCTTTCTGTAAGTTCACTTTTTGTGTATAGAAATGCCACAGATTTCTTGGTGTTAATTTTGCACCCTGCTACATTGCCAAATTCATTTATTAAGTCTATTAGTTTTTTTATGGAGTCTTTTGGGTTTTTAATGTACAATATCATGTCATTTGTAAAGAAGCACAGCTTTATTCTTCTTTTTCAATTTGCGTGTATTTTATTTCTTCTTCTTGTCTAATTGCAATGGCTAATGTTTCCCCCGTACTGTGTGGAATAGGAGTGGTGAGACTGGTCATCCCTGTCTTGTTCCTGTTCTTAGGGGAAATGGTTTTAGTTTTTGCCCATTGAGTATGATGTTAGCTGTGGGTTTATGATATAGAGCTTTTGTGATGTTGAGGTATGTTCCTTCTATTCCCACCTTGTTTATAGTTTTTATCAAGACAGTGTGTTGGACTTTATCAAATGCTTTTTCCAAATCAATTGATATGACAATGTGATTTTTATCTCTCAATTTGTTTATGTGATGTATCATGTTTCTTGATTTGCAGATATTGTACCATCCTTACATTCCTAGGATAAATCCTACTTGGTCATGATGTATGATCTTTCTGATGTACTGCTGGATCTGATTTTCTAGAATTTTGTTGAGGATTTTGTTATCTATGCTTATGAGGGATATTGGCCTGTAATTCTTTTTCTTTGGGTTATCTTTATCTAGTTTTGATTTTAAGCTGATGCTGATTTCATAGAAGGAGCTTAGAAGTGTTCCTTCTTCTTTAATTTTTTAGAATAGTCTGATGAGAATAGATTTTAATTCTTCCTGGAATGTTAGGTAAAACTCCCTTGTGAGACAGTCTGGCTTCAAGCATGTGTCTGCTGAAAGCTTTTTGATGACTGCTTCAAGTTCTCCCATAGTTATTGGACTATTGAGGTGTTTAGATTCTTCCTGACTGAGTTTTGGAAGGTTATATTTTTCTAAGAATATGTCCATTTTCTCCAGGTTGTCCAGTTTGTTAGAATAGAGTTTTTCATGATATTTTTTAACAATCCTTTTTATTTCAGTGGGATCTGTTGTTATTTCACCTCTTTCATTTCTGATTTTGTTTAATTGGATCCTCTCTCTTTGCCTCTTGGTGTTCCTGGCTAGAGGTTCATCAATCCTGTTTATCCTTTCAAAGAACCAGCTCTTGATTTTCTTGATCTTTTGTATTGTTTCTTTGGTCTCTATGTAGTTTATCTCCATTCTGATCTTTATTATTTCCTTCCTTCTGCTTACACTGGGCTTTTCTTGTTGCTCTCTTTCTAACTCCTTGAGTTGTAGGGTTAGGTAATTTATTTCCATTGTTTCTTGTTTTTGTTTGTTTGTTTGTTTGTTTTTCAGTAAGCTTGTAGAGCTATGAACTTCCCTCTCAAGACTGCTTTCACTATGTGCCATAGATTTTGGATTGTTGTGTTTTCATGATGTTTTTTTTATTTCTTCTTTGATCTCTCTGGTAACTCAGTCATTGTTTAATAGCATGCTGTTTAGTCTCCATGTGTTTGATTTCTTTGGATTGTTTTCATGGTAGTTGATTTCAAGTTTTATGCCACTGTGATCTGAGATGATGTTTGATATGATTTCTATGTTCTTGAATTTGAAAAGACTTTGCCTATGACCCAACACATGGTCTATCTTTGAAAATGACCAATGTGGGAGAATCCAAGATGGCGGCATAGGTAAACACCTACACTGCACAACAATTTCAAAACTACAACTAAAAGACAGAACGGACATCATCCAGAACCAAAGGAAAGCTGGCTGAGTGTAAGTTCTACAGCTAGAAGTAAAGAGAGAGGCTCATAAAAACCCAGAGGAGCAGCAAAAAGCTGAGGTACAGAGACACGCGCGTTGAGAGAGTGGGTGCCCGAGTACCTGGCTGGCTTTCTCTGGCTGGAGGGAAACGGAGACTCCCAACGGCATTGAACCCCTTATCTTATGACACTAAATCCCAGATCCAGCCGAAACTCATATGGGGGGAGTTTGGACTGTGAAAAGGGAGAGGTGCACAGAAATTTAGGGGAGTTGCAAAAGATCAGAGGCCTGGTGGTGGCGCACATGGCAATGCGCAGAAGACAGATTGCTAATTGTGCTGCTGGCTTTCACAACTGGGCCGGAGACAGACCCTCCCAACTGTTCCACTTCTGACTCCACTAAGCCCCTGTTTCGGGCGAAACCCTGGTGGTCCTGGTGGCAGGGGAGCTGAAAAGGCAGCAGTTAGAGGAACTGCGGGCGCGCATGGGTGCAAGGACCACTCCAGGGATTACCCAGTCACGTGAGACTCAGGGGCTGTGGAGGGCGGAGCCCATTGGAAGGCAAGGCGGTCCCTTAAGCCCTGAGACTCCACCATCCCAAGCTCAACAGAGGCTTCTTCAGTTTTGCAAGTCTGGTATCATAAGGCTGAATTCAACACGGAAGTTTCCCCAGCATAGTGAAAATGCCAAGACAAGGGAAGGGATCACAAACAAAAGAAATGGAGGGAAAAAAATGACTGGAGTTCAAAACCACACTTCTAAGGTTTTTCAAGAATATGCTAGAGAAGTTGGATAAAGTTAGCGAGAGCCAAGAGGAGATGCAAAAGGACCAATTAGAGATGCAAAAGATCCAACTAGAGATGGAAAAGGTCCAACTAGAAATGAAAAAGGACCTACTAGAAATTAAACATACACTGACTGAAATAAAAAATATTATACAGAGTCCTAACAGCAGACTAGAAGAAGGCAAGAATCAAGTCAAAAATTTGAAATATAAAGAAGCAAAAAACAAGCAAGAAGAGAAAAGAATCCAAAAATGTGAAGATAATGTAAGGAGCCTCTGGGTCAGCTTCAAGCGTATCAACATCAGAATTTTGGGAGTGCCAGAAGAGAGAGAGCAAGACACTGAAGACATATTTAAAGAAATAATGACTGAAAACTTCCCACATCTGGTGAAAGAAATAGACTTACAAGTCCAGGAAGCACACAGAACCCCATATAAAAGGATCCAAAGAGGACCACACCAAGACACATCATAATTAAAATACCAAGAGCAAAAGACAAAGAGAATATTAAAAGCAGCAAGAGAAAAGCAGTTCATTACCTACAAGGGAGCACACAGAGGAATGTCAGCTGATTTCTCAACAGAATCGATGCAGGCCAGATGGGAGTGGC